>JBBPOR010000526.1:0-21293 GCA_038091555.1 Leccinum sublutescens | reverse complement strand
CGTACTCCCTGACTGATATACCATGAGAAGTGATTGCATCTAGATCAATGCTTCCGTTGGAGTGCAGAAAGGAAGAATGTCTGGTGAGCGGTATGGCGATACCGCCCGCCTGGCAATTTGGTACAGGTGTCGCAGAGGCCAGAGCAACCAGTCTGTTGATGACTGCAAAAATGGTCATCCCAGTACTAATGAATACCATTGTAGAGGAGTAGAAAGGACGGTTGGCGTTAAATCGTCGGCCTGCAGACCTTTATACTACGCAGCTAAAAGTGAGGATAAATAAGGAACAAATTCTGATTGATGGATAGGTCAAACTGATGACGGTGGTTGAAACATCGAGGACTGTTCCGACCGCACATATATATGTATGAGACTGAGATTCAGATAAAGGGATCTATGATACGCCATTAGTCTCGACACCTTCCATTTTGGTGTACTTCGCTTGTCACCGTACAAATGTCTCCAGACTGGAAGCCTAGTATCAGCATCGTGTGTAGCCCATGCGCTTCCTAAAACGGAACGTCGGGTATCGAGACTATGGTTCCATACCGTTATGACGAATACTAAGCGACAACATATAAGTACTACCTCCTATGGCTCGTGGCATTTGTGTATCCGTCTTTGAAGGCTGTGAAGGGCCGGTCCAGGGGGGGGGTGGGTGCGACTCCCCGCCTGAGTATTTTCCAGTAGCTCGACGCCCAGTTGGTTCGTACCACCAATCTCTCAGATAGTCGCGCTCAAACGCTCTACAACTCTCTCAAGTCTAACTCCCGCCAACGATTGCAATCGATAGTTCAATCGCCCTGGAAGCGCGGCCGTAAACCCTTCCTTCGAGGCTTTCACCGTGAAATCTTGAATAGATTGAATCCATGATATGCAGTGTACCGAGAACATTCGCGATGATTCAAGAGAGGTACGCAAACCCGACCCGTAACTGCACCAGATCCTGGATGTCCGTTGCAATATTCCCGATCACTACTGTTGCTCACTTTGCACGATACACTGTCGTGTGATAATGAGTGTTGCTTAGCCGAAGACGCCATCCCGTCTTGCATGATATTGCAAGACTGCACCCTCCTATCCGCCGCCCACTTGCATGCATGATATTGCAAGATTTGTATGCCCTCTATCTGCTCGTCTCCAATGTCCATATTTTGCAAGAGTAAGAACCCATGTAATCAGCGAGGTTCCTATTGCAATACAAACTTCACTTGCAAGGCACGTCGAGACTCGAGTACATGATCGCTTGCAAGACTTCCTTCTCGCAACCTGCAGGACATTCTTTGCAAGAAATTTTACTCCCTGGCCTGGTAACTGAGCGTAATCGAACACGGTGTACATTCCGCAGGAAAGGGGTCCCTAGGATCCAATATTCTAGGCCATATAGTCAGAACGAGTCTATCTAGCCTCACAAAAAAGAGGGGAGCAATAAGCCATTAATCTCACTGGCGGACTGGTAATGGCCGACAATGGCGCTGTAACATCTGGTAGGATCTTCCGGAACTTGTCCAATATTGATAGATTCGGGAGCGAGATGGAATACTCTGTAGTTGAAGGTAAGGCTCACTGTTGGGAAAGAATGGCACGGTACTGCAGGATGTAAATAAGAACAAGGTACTGAACGCAATCCGGACTCACGGGTATAGTAATCAATACCTCCAATGTGCTTGAGGGTACTACCGCCATAGATCTCGTACATCTTTCTAACCCTATCCCAATCTCCGAAGATGAGGTTTGCACCAGTGTCGAGAATAACAGGTATATTTATGAACAGCTTTTTACTATCAAAACGAATATCGTCCATGGACACCTGCCAGAATCCCTGCATAAATGCCAATGTCAACAACAGAGTCCGCTCACACATCTAGCAGTTTAACTCACAGGATCTGTTACGTGTGAAAACTGGATTTGACCCTTGTACAGCATAATGTTTGATCCACCAACGTACATCTCGGCTCCAGAAGAAGAGAGTTTCAATGAGAATATCGGATTGATTAAGCTCTTTTGTCCGATAAGCGAATTAAACAGCGGATCAGCACCAAAATTCGAGATGGAAGGGAAGGCTAATCCCAAGAAACCGTCTGGATATCCATTGTTCTTTATCGGAGAAGCGTACGATGTTGCAACACCAAAGGTCTGACCGTCTGCCTAGCTTGGCGTCAGAATTCGATAGTCATACTTATCAGCGATGCAAAACATACAGTGAATCCAGCGATGGTCACATTATCAATATATCGATCACCTCGGATGACGGTTCCATCTCTATATGAGAGCTCAAATGATTGACCACTGTACTCGATAGTTTCGGATGAAATGGGATCCCATAGGGGGTGATCTGGGGTAATCCCAGCGCAGTTAGTTTCTAGCACCCACAAATCACTGCATTGATTTAAACAAAAACAGCTGCATGAACGAAAAGAAGGTACGAACGCTGAACCCGTGGTGATTTGTACTTGTGACATAGATCAGGGTAAACACATATCAGAATGATACAAGGAGAATTTACCCATCAAGGTCCGAGGAGGAGTGCCGATCGAAATCTGGCCCACCCAGATTTCATTTCGATGACTTGTCAGTGGGAGGCGGCCAGGCTCACGCTTTCTGAGTCCGGACTCGCTCCGTTTCACAGCGAGAGGATGCATCGTTCCCGTGTTCATCTCGTAATTCTCTAGGCCACTAAGGATTTTCCTAAAAAAAAAAGCCTGAGCAGACCGATTTGATGTAATGGTTCAACGTACTCCCTGACTGATATACCATGAGAAGTGATTGCATCTAGATCAATGCTTCCGTTGGGGTTCAGAAAGGACGAGTGTCTGGTGAGTGGTATGGCGATACCGCCCGCCTGGCAATTTGGTACAGGTGTCGCAGTGGCCAGAGCAACCAGTCTGCTGGTGACTGCAAAAATGGTCATCGCAGTAATGAATGCCATTGTAGAGGAGTCTCCGAGTGGCAAGGAAGGTTGGCGTTAAAACGTCGGCCTGCATACCTTAATACTACGGAGCTAACAGTGAGGATGGAATAGGAACAAATGTTGATTGATGGATAGGTCAAACTGATGATGATTGTCGGCCAGGGTGGTTGAAACATTGAGGACTGTTCTGAACGCGCAGAACTGCAGAGTTTTCCACTGCCGAACACGAGTTCTGAAACGATGACCTGGACCTAGATTGTCGGCGTTAATGATGCCGGGCTGGTCTCCTGCACGTTCGGACCGTTGCGGGCGGAGTTGCAAATGTGGTGAACCGCCACCCATCTATACCACACTCCAGGTAGCGATTGAAAAGGTGATGGCCTGCCCCTGCTGCACTGGCTGTGCCGTGTCAGTACGCAGTCGCTGGGCAACCAGCGAACACCAGTCATCGCTCATTTCATGAGCGCCCTGGCCTTTTCGTACCTCTCACAAGTTCTTGCGGCGTATTTTGCTTCGACTCCGAGTTCGGGCGCGCACCGATACCATCAAATCGGGTTGAACGTCGAGGACCAGCTGCATAAGATCCACCCTTTTGAGCCCCGAAGGAGGGCGCGCTGACTGCTTTTCCAAACGGGACGGAATCTCGACCGCCAAGGTGGCCAACGAGCAAGAGGTTGCACACAGACTCAAATCCAAATAAAGAGGCGGAACGTTGTGACCGCTTTACTCGACGCTGTTTGGGAAAGCATACCTGCTTGCTGATCAAACCATGACAGTCATGCCATTCAGGGAGCCGAGCGCGCGCCGCTATATGTTCTCTCAGATTCGTTCGCCATCAATGGGTTTCAATACTACTTTTGACGTCCAGGTATCGGGTGATTGGATCAAACACTCATCTGGTTGAACCGAGAGTTTGCAGAGAACAGGAAGGAAGATCCGACCAGCTTCAGGTTAACGGATAGCTTTAACATTTACATTTACAATGAGGAAATGAGTGACGAGGATGGAAGTAATGCAACCGAGGGGGTTAATTGTCCTCGGTGCCCTAAAGACGAGAGCGAATAGCCTATGAGCTTCTCGTGAAGTTCAAACTGAAATGGATCGAGATGTTGAGATAGGAAGAAAACTGCGGGTTTCAACTAATATACAAGGTAACAAAACAAAACCCTAAAACTCGCCATCATGGGCCACTAACATAGTGCAAATATGGAGTTTGAAGAGTCACGGGACAGCCCGTCCGACCAGGGTACAACTTCGAACCATGCTCTAACAATGCAACACATATTCACGGTGGATGCTCGCCTTCACAAAGATGGTCCTACATATCTTGGTCTTCCAGATAATATGAAGGCCCAACGCGATCACCCTGGAATCACGAAATGCAGAACATTTGTAAAAAACAACGGGCAATGGCCAGTGAGGTATTGAAATTCCGTGAATTTGTGCTCCTTGGTTGATGGCAGACAGCATGCACAGGGCATTGTCTGCTGAACCAGTACTAGAAGTCAATTCAGAATCGACACCTGCATCAAGGTAATTTCACATTTCTAACAATGTCTAAGATTCTTATGCACTAATTAAGTTTCAGACAGTCGCCAACAGCACTAGAATTGCCACTCGCACGTGTCATTGAAGAGAGTGTGCGTCGAAGATCAGTAAAGTTTAGAAAAGGAGGCGGAGGATTCGCTTACTTCGAGGCGAGATCAAAGACATGCATCGAGAAACCTCTAGCAAACGGTTCTGAAGAAGGGGACATCTACATCCATTGGGTCGACCCAGAGAAACGCTGCCAGGTATGGGTTTGGCGAGGTGGTGCATGGGTGCAAGTTGCTGCTGGACACTCGATGGTTAGAGTGCCCGAAATGGAGCCTCGATTCCTTACAGTCTCTGAAGGAGGACAGCCTTCATTGGTGCAAAAGATAACTTGGGATAAAGTATACAAGAAGCGAGAATCCCCAATTATCCCACCCTGATCCACTCCGTATATCCACTTTAGCACTTCAATCCAGTCTTGTAGGAAACACGACAGTGTTATGTTTCCTGTCCTTGTCCGAGACATCTTGTACTACGGCCGCCGAAAAATTACCAGTGAGAGATAGTGAATGCCCTGCAACATCATGCGTCTGAAGAACAGAGTGCCCCATCAACTTGTATATTCGAAATCGGAGGTCTGTGGAATGGATCACTGCCAGTGGCAGCATCATCACATGGAAAACGAAAACTACTTGCCTTCTCAGGCCAGCCCATAATTGAGAACGGCCACAAGCTAGAAGAAAATATATCAACATTGGTGGTGGCGTCAGTGGTGGGAAGATTGACTCAGGCACAGAGGCACTGACCTCGGTCCGGCCAACGCACCACTCATGGCAAAGGCAGTTCGAGTTTGACAGTAAGTCACGTTCACTATCGGATCATGGATTTGTTTACTCACCTTGCATTAAGAACGACTCATGAGTCGCAGCTGAACATGCAGACTCGGACACGTAGGCTGCCATGGTAAAGGCAAGATCGAGTTTCCTCGACGGTAAGTCACGTTCACTTCACGTCATGGATTTGTTTACTCATTTGCATTAAGAACGACTCAGGAGTCACAGCTGAACATGCAGATTCAGACACGTCTGATAATTGACCGGCGTGAGCACGTGGTGGATGAATTGGTTGTCACGAAGAGCGATTTCGAGCAGCTCCGCAACAAGGCTGCGAACCTTCGTGCAGGGGATGCTGATCTAGGTATGTCAACAGAGTACAGAAGGGCAGAAATATATTTCACGGAGATCTATGCAGACTTCGTGCGACTCAAAGACAGAGTATGGAGCATAAATCAAAAAACTCCATCACCCTCTGTATTTTCACCAAACGTCTACTGCACTGCACTGAATCTGTGGCCCAACTCATCAAGCTTCAAGTCCCAGCTCGTCTCTCCCTTGTCAAAATGGCTGCCGAACGCATCACGAACCATGAGAATGGCACGTCGATGATGCCACCAACACTGGCACCTTCATCTGTTGATTACGTTCCTCCACAGCTGCCTGCAACGACACTGTCGCTTCCTGTGACCTTCTTGACATAAATGGCGCGCGCCATCGCGCTGCCGTCTCTCTCTTCAACACACTCTCGGCACGACCTGGTTAACTATGACCATAGCGCGTCCTCGACGCTGCCGAACTTCCCGTGAGGTGAGCCCCATCGTGACTTGTCGCCCGAGCTCCATCTACAGGCTACTAGTAACAGCGGCTGCCACCCCAGATGACTATGCACAAGGGCTCTCTCAACCAGCGTGACCACATCCCCTCCTCGTGTCTCGTGCCACACCCTTACATTACGCACAATGGCACTGTTGACACCAATGCGCATGCTGAAGCGGCCGTTGTGCTCTCTCCCCATTACACTATGGTACTGCCTTACCCTCTGAGTTCATTTACGATGCCACGTTCTTGCGCGTCAATGGCAAAACCGTCGCCCCATGTAACCTCCTTGACGCAATATCGTCACGGGATTCGTTGGTGGTCCACTTTTCTTTTTTTGTCAGTGGCTCAGATTCGGACGACGGTTTGGAAGTGAATCACCCATCAACGCATTCGACACATTCATCCTGCATTCACCCGCTGGGCCTGTCAAATGCACACGTGCTGGAAATAATGACGTAAGTGTTCCCAAGTTTGATCAAGTGGCGAGGGAATTTGCTGATGGGCCGGCCGGCGGTCGGATCAGGTGAGTACATCGAGTCCCAGAGTTGTTACCGATCACCAGCTCCCCAAAATTGTATCTTCCTTGAACGCAAGAATGGGAGTCGTCCCCTGAAATAACTTATATGTACAAATTTGATAGGATGCACATAAGTCAGAGTCGTCCCACCTTGGATAACCCTGAGGACCTGGAGAGTGCACCCACTGATGAAGAGTGGCACGAGTAATGGCCAGGCCTAATGATCAGATGATCAAACAAGTACCGAAGCTATGAGGGATCAATATTGTCCTGAGATGGACCAACCAATCTAGGCAGTAGACTCGCTCTCGAAAATCATCACCTTTTTGTCTCGGACTTTCGGGGGGTATCATCGTCATGGGTATCATCATCTTCTCAAAGCTCCCAATGTGATTATCCATATTGTTCAAGTACCGACCAGTGGCCTGCAACTCCCTGGCCATTGTTGATACATTGATCTTGACTTTCCAAAATTCGTCCCAGACGGGGTTGAACGTGGGTTGGCAATTGAACGGCGATCTTAAGTGGTTTAAATTGTCAGCAGAGATTAATCCTCGTGACAGGTGACGGCCACCACATGTCATCGCCTTGCTCGCATGCTCACTCTCGCCTCCCTAGCTATCTATTTTCGTCCCTGCAGGTAACAAACGGGGCTGTGAACATGATGGACGATGGACTTTTGGGCAGGAGCAGCCAGCCTTTCAATGTGGTCAACTTCCATCAATTTGTATGATATATATAGGAAGTTATCTTACTTTTTTTAGTGAGAGTCTAGTCTCGAAACCTGACATTCCATTTTAGGAAGCGTTTGGGCTACGCCCAAAGTCTTACCGTTTTGGTGATCGGAATATTCCGAAGCTCGTGAGAGCACACGGATGATCGATGATCGATAATCGATGATGGCCCATCGAGACACTAAGCCGCGTCCAGCTGAATCAGGTATATCGATGATATATCAATATCGATATCATAATCAAGGCATATTTTAAGAACTCAGATATGTATCAGTGATTATGTGAATGAACCAGTCGGTCCCATCCTGCCCATTTTCACTTTCTACTAGGCATGGCCCAAAAACACTGCATGTGCAGTATCTGCAAGCGATTCACTTTCGTAGATGCAAATGGCGCTACTCATCAAGGACAACTCGTAGACTTTCATACTTTCCAAAGACATACCGCTCGGGAAAAACGTGAAGGATCAGATCTAGATGATAAAACGGAGCATCAGCAGTCCATTGTCGAATGCACCATTCTTTCAAAAACTCTGGAGCATGGTCGGAATAACCATGGGGGAGACATTCCGGCACGTCAAAGGGACACTGATTCGGCAAATCTTACTAGAGTCAATCATAACATAGTGAGTCGCCATCGCTTGATTCTACTAGAGCATGAACTAAAAGCTGCCGTTCGGGAGACTGATCGTGGGGGGCATGCTCAGGGACTCAGCGAAAGGCACTTGCATTCCAACATCCAGAAGGCGAAGGATGACCTCGCGAGGGTGAGCATCTCTACTATTTATATTTATATTCTATTACATACAATACGCATTCATATCCCAGATGATCACAATACTGAGCTTAGAACTCGACCAACGCTCTCGTGTTTTCCAGCCAGCTGTCTGCCCGATGCTGACTTTTCACTGTCGCACGGATTCCGCAGATCATGATGTGCAGCTAGAGGCAGTGAGCCCTAATAACGAGAAATTTATTTCTCATTTCGGTTGGTTATCAGAGACCTGCCGTGTTGTCACAGAAATGGATCTTGCTGGAGATGCCGACCTCTCTGTCAAGCGTGCAGACCTTCTGGCCAAGATCGGCGCAGCCATTGAGGCACTGAGAGAGGAGAAGGATAAACAGTGGAAAATACACCGTCTCCTGGGTTCTCCCGGGACCAGCGTTCACGGGCATGGCTTACTGAACATTCCTGATACTGTCGATGTAGGCGAGTCGATTGATAGATTTACAAAACATAGCGGCAAGTTGCTTATTCTGGCCTTCATAGATCACTTTCGAAAACCTTCGCAATTGCATGATCCGATCTGCATGATCACCACTTTCCTTGTTATCGTTCTTCATGTCCTCGCTGGCCTTTCTAGGTTGGAATGCCGCTTCATCTTCATTGCACTCCGTGTCACGGTCCTCGCCACCTTTCGATTTTGCACATCAACCATCACACCCTCACAAAAAGTCGTTCTCAATCAGATTCCAAGGGATGTTCGCACTGCAGTGAAGTATTTCAACCTGAAACCTGAAACTGTGCGCTATGCATGCTGTTCAACCTGCTTCGCCACATATCCTCCGAACTCCACGACACGTGACTCTGAGTCACGTCATAGTATCTATCCCACACACTGTACATTTGAAGAAACCCCTGACCGGCCACCATGCGGTGCAAAATTACTCCGTGATCCCACTGGTACAGATACCGATAATGAGGCACCCTATCAGCCAGTTCGGGTATTCGGTTACCAGCCGATGTCGTCCTGGTTGGCAAGGCTCCTTTCTAGGCCTGGACTCGCGCCATTGCTGGTGAATGCTTGGAGTACGACATCCACGGATGGAGTTTACCGTGACATCTGGGATGCAAGGGCCCTGCGTGAACTGCAAGGGCCGGATGGGACACCGTTTTCTTTTCAACCCCCTGGATCAATACACCTTGTATTTTCCCTGTTCGTTGATTGGTTCAATCCCTACTCAAATAAGCAAGCGGGAAAGAGCCATTCCACTGGGGTGATATATATGGTCTGTCTCAACCTGCCACCCCACCTCCGTTACAAGTTAGAAAATGTGTATCTTGTCGGAGTCATCCCCGGTCCCAAAGAACCATCATTAGCACAAATTAACCACCTCCTTCGCCCTCTTGTCGATGACCTCCTACATTTGTGGACTACTGGGTTGAATTTCCGGTCATGCCAACAACATTTCGAATACCTCGTCCGTTGTGTGCTCATACCCCTCATCTGTGACATTCCTGCCCTCCGCAAGACTGCAGGTTTTGCTGGGCATGGGTCCAATTTCTTTTGTTCGTTTTGCAATCTGCCTCTGAAGGATATCCGCAACCTTGACAAACAATCATGGCCACGAAGATCCTGGGCTGAACATGTGGCACTTGCGGAATGTTGGCGGGATGCATCCAGCTTTGATGAACGTCTCGAAATTTTCAAGCTCACTGGATTACGGTGGTCAGAGTTACTTCGTCTTCCTTACTGGAACCCTACGTTGTTCGCGTTGCTGGATGCGATGCATAATCTTTTTCTCGGAGAACTGCAACATCATTGCCGCGACGTCTGGGGCATCTCAGTAAAGACTCCCAATACAACATCAAAGGTACAATCTCATCCACCGGAGCGCCAGGCAATAGAGTTGGAGGCCGTAGCAAACGCCATCAAGAATAAATCTGCCACCAAGCTGAAGGGAATACGCAAGGGCTACATCAGTGCTGTTGCTCGCTTTAATGGTGTTGTGCCTGCAACATCTACGTCAAAGCGTGATTACATTGCAACGCTTCTGGAATGGGTAAGGGGGACAATTGTTGTGCTTTCAAGTTGGGATAACTTAAAATTATCTTTTCAGTCTGGTAACAATCCTCGGGCAACTATTAAGCTACCGCCCGTCATGGACGGGCCGATTTCGGACTTTGTCTTAGTCGATAATGATGTATCAGATCTATCGACATTCACGGTCCTCTCAGCTGACCTCTTGCAAATTGTCCGAGATGATATTTGCAGAACCACATTTCCTTCCTGGGTGTCTCGCCCCCCACGCAACTTCGGTAGCCCATCACATGGAAAACTCACCGCAGATCAATGGCGCTCCGTTTGCACGATAAGCCTTGTTATCACACTTGTTCGGGAATGGTCATTACCTTCAGCATTGCCGAGGGACATACTCCTACTGAAAAACTTCATGGATCTTGTTATTGCAACAGACATTGCCACTCGGCGTTCAACATCACCAGATCGGATCAAGATGTATAATTTCCATATGATGCAATACCTTCAATCTCTTGGCACGCTGTTCGAAAGACATTCATTGGTCAGCAACCATCATCTCTCTCTCCATCTTGATGAATGTCTGGAGCTTTTTGGACCTGTTCACGCATGGTGGTCTTTCCCCTTTGAACGGTATAATGGAGTAATGCAGAAGCTCAACACCAATTACAAACCAGGTGTGCGACGGGTCTCAATCTAATTTCCTTTTTTAGCTGACACTCCAAAAGGGGACATGGAAATTACTTTTTTGGAAAAATTCTCGATTGGTAGCAATCTTCGAGCAGCTGCGTCAGAACTGGATTGGCCACCAATGCAGGAGTACAGAGAAATGATGGAGGAATTCCATACAACCTTTTCAACACCAGCTCGTGGGTCACTCCTGGAAGATATCGTACCCATCAATGCACCGTCCACAAGTATGGATGCCCCGAACCTGACCTTGGATGAAGAGGAATACCAGCTGTTGTTAGAAAGGATCAATCACGATATTCCAGATCCAATGGCCAGATACACCCACTGGACTCAAAGCGACTCTCCTCTATCACTTCTTAGCCAGAATGCCCGACGTCTCAATTCCCTCAAAGTGGACAATGTTGAATATGCTCCACCTCGCAAAAACAAGGGCAATTCATTCGTCTTGACCAGATTTTCTGACCCTGCCTCCAACAGACATGCTGTTGTTCCTGCTCAAATACATTCAGTTTTTTTGCATTCACGCCGCTTACCAGATGGAACTGATGTTGTGGAGCCGTTTGTTGTGGTGCATGACTATGTACCCCTCTCAGGCGAAGATCAGACCAAGGACCCTTACTTGGTATATCCATCACTGGGAACTCGGCTGTACTACAACAGCTTCAATCCTCATTCTCGCGTATTGAAACAAGAAGACATCATTTGCCATTTCGCTTCTTATGTATATGAGCCGGGAAACATGGTAGGCGAAAGGGGGGAAAAGAAGCCGTGTATTGTAGTGAGTTCTCTGGATAGATCGTAACGGAATACAAAGTACATGGATCAACATCTCAAGTAGCGGGATGTGGTTGTGGAAAATTGTCCCACGCTTACCCGTGTGAGTTGAAACGCGGACGACTTGGAGGCACGTGCCAGTGGATACCAAGGACGGTGGGAAGAGGGCGTAGGACCACGCCCACACGAGCTCGGACGGATGGGATTAGTGGTTGAACGGAGATGACATCGATGACACCTTTCGTTCATTTATTTTATTTTTATTTTTATTTTTATTTGGGGGGCAGGGTTGGTTCTGAATCATTTTCGTTGGCTTCATTTCGTTTCGTTTTCGGTCGTGTTGAGCGAAGGGGGGAACGGTGAACATGCAGCGAGGGGAGGTTGGGCCATCCTTGCCGGAGCCTCGATGCCAGGCTTGAACGCCTCGAAATGGCTTCTCCGGAAGGGTATTACCAGGTATTACTCTAATTGGATATATTCATATGTCAGGTGTGGCTGGCACATATTTCCCCGCCGGAAACCATGATGCAGATATAGGCTGAGAGCCAGGTATATCCCATCATGAACTAGATCATGAGCCTGAGTGTATATATATATCCTTTTTGATCACTGTTGTGCCTCGTGTAATCATCGTGTCTAGAAGGATCTGCGCCGCTGAGTAGTCGTATGACTCGTATCCTATCATTTAGAACAAAGGCTTTCAAGTGCCAGTGGCTCATCCCCCTATATCTTTCAAGCAGTTCATCTGCTATGCCCAACCTGCGTCTTCCCTCCCTGTCCTCCAAACCTGGCCCACAATGACCAAAAATGTTCTCCAAAAGTAAGTGTTTGTCTTAACCCGGAATCCATGTCTACTGACAGACATGATGATAGTGCGACCATCGTATTCGCCTCCCGCCGCATCAAAATCTCTGAGGAATGGGGGACGACTGGGATGTCACGCGACCTTCCCCGACCTGGTTTCATTCTTTTACTTGCTGGCGACCAGCCGCGTTCGCGTGCGTATTTTCTTGAACTTTCTTCGCTGTTCGAGTCCTTGTCACATACTAAATATAATTCAGCCTGGATTCTTTTAAAGAGCGAGGATAGAAGTATCTGCGCCGTTGAAACACTTCCTAGTATCAATCGCGTTAATACAATCATCCCGCAGTTCTCAAATGTCAGCTTTCTGATTCCTTGGCGTTGGTGATGGAAAGGAGCTGAATAAATTATTAAATAGGAACCTCGTTTCGTCCTGCGATGTGCTTCTTCCTCCTTCATTGTTTATTTCCCCACTGGCGAGGCCTATTGGGCCTTTCATACTCAGTCACAGACGCTCGACACATCCACACAGCTATCCAAGCTTACTGGCGACACGCTACACAAGTCCTGGCTTGATTTCGACATACCATTTGAGTATCCTCCGCCTATGAAGCTCAATGGAGATCTAGCTCCAGTGGCTGTCCCAAAAGAAGTTGCAGATCGGGCCCGCTCCACCAAGTCCGAGTCGGTTGAATTGAAATATCCTTCCCCTGACATTTCTAGGGTTCTCGACTGGACCCTCCCTGAAGTTGGTGTCTCTCCAGTTCAGGATAGAGAGAGGAACTTTGTGCCGTTCAGATAAATAGATTTCCTTGTGATGTAGTACACGTACAATAGTGACTATGAACCGGCGGTCATCACGGATTAAGCTTAAGTTTCCTTGGGCCGAAGTCAGAGCATGGGTCTGAGTCATGCTCCCAAACTTGAAGTACTTCTCCGAAATTGTTACGACGTGGGTTGGAGGCTCTTGTCACTTCCTGATAACGACGAGGACGACATTTTTCTTTTTAGGACCGATACCTTTGCACTTGTCTCGGACTCAGACAAAAAAGACATGATTTGTATGAATTTGAACGAACGGTTGATTATAATGCATGATGGCCCAATCGTCTGAATTGCCTGGACGGACGGTATATCACAGCCTCGTTGCCGCCACTGACCACCATGAGGCACCCTGATCAATCTTGCCGGGCCCCTTTGTTCGAGCAAGGTTTATAAGAGAAGCAAATTTCGATCAGGCTCCTCCCCCTCCCTGCCACTGTCATCCCTCGCCACTGTTGCTATCCCCTCAATAATGCCTGCTCACCGATCCAATACTTCCCCATCCACGAACAGTCGTTCTCCCGCTGTTCGCACTCCACACACTCATTCTCCTGTTCGTACTCCACGCACCAGGTCGTGCCACAGCTCCCGACTTGGATCGTCCCAGGGTCGAACTCCTGGTCAAAGAACTCGGTCCGCTGGGAATTCGGCCGACCAAACTCAAGTCCAGATTACTACCCCCACACTCAGTGGCTCCCGGGCCCGATCTTCTTCTTTCCATGACTTTGGTGTCCAGACCTCCCTGTCTGAAGTCGCCAGTGAGGCCTCTAATGGCTTAGTCTTACAAATTGAAGCTCTTCAGAATCGTAAGGTAAGTAAACTGATCGTCAATTCTTTCATTACATTAATCTCTACCTAAGGAATTGCTCGGTGCTGAAGTCCGCATCCTTGAGATGACAAAGGAAAATGAACGGCTCGAAGACGAACTAGTGGCCTTGCAAAACAAATACCAAGGGGTAAGTGTCGTGTGTGAAATATTTAATGCACAGGCAGCACACTGACTGGGACATACATGTGAATACAGGTCGTCGATGCACGAGACCATGCACTTAAGTGCCCTAAATGCAACCGCATTAGTGAGGAACCAATAATGTAAGTGTTTGTTCCATGTTCTGTCCCGACGGGAAGCATCTCAATCTACTATGTACCAAACCTTAGCATGCAGGAGTGCACTCATGGCTTCTGTTTTCCATGTCTGAGGGCATGGTTTGAAGATAAGGTATACGAGCGCCTCAAGGACCTCGAATTGGGTGAACTGGAGTACTTAAAAAAACCTCCATACACATCCGACACTCTTAAGATGCTCCGTGATGCAGGTCACCTGGGGTACGTCAATTGGACTTGCCCCTCCTGCGACGCCTATCTGTGGCGCAAACCGAAGCCTGTGACCTTCCTTACCCAGCTGGTCAGTGAATTGTCGACCATTCTTGGCCCGCCCGAGAACCCTGCTGAACGTGCTCCTGGTGGCGATAATTGTTGGGAAGGTGTACTATTTGGAATTGCTGATTGACTGTACCATAGACTTATGTACATGTATCAAGTTCGATCGGTTTAGCTGACCCTACTATGTCACCTCATATGCTTATGTACAATGTATCCCGAGTTGATTCGTTTACCTGATCCTACGTCACCTCCCCATGGCTGTCACCTTTGTGCTTTAGCCGCTCCGGCTCATGACAGAGCCTGATCATGAGTGGCTCTTTGACTTTTCCATACCTTGGGGTTTATTTCGTTGACAGGGGAATTGAGGAGTCAGCCGGCGATAGAGTGCCATGAGTTTGTCGCACCATGACTGCAGCTGTCCTCCTTCTCCATATGTATATCTTATCCCAGAGCAATGGCTTTGGTATGCTTTGTATCTCACAGGATACTGTCACACGGGGTTTCAACGTTTCAACTGCGGAGTAATACTTTGACTGTCCTGGTTCATTATGACATTAATCTAAGTATTCTAGATTGGCGTGTGGCTAGAAGACAGACTCAGCGGCTCACCCCGTTTGGCAGGTGTTGTAGATCGCTTAGATACATCCAGATATATACCTGGATGTATCCCTAAGCAGATATTTCCCGCCAAAAGTATGCGGATAGTTCACCAAACTAGATCATGTATATATCCTTTTTGATCGTTGTGCCTCGTGTCACCATCATCGTGTCTTTGGAAGAATCAGCGCCGCTGGGTAGTCGTATCCTTTCGAACAAAGGATCTCAAGTGGCTCATCCCCTATATCTTCGAGCAGTTCATCCGCACTAGTATGCCCAACCCCCTTCTTCCCTCCATATCCTCCGAGTCCAAACTTCACTCACAATGGCCAAAAACATTCTCCAGAAGTACGTGTTCGTCTGAACCCAGAATCCTGTCTACTGACGGGAATGCTGCTGCTACTATAGTGCAACGGTTGTATTTGCCTCCCGCCGCATCAAAATCGCTGAGGCATGGGGGACGACCGGAATGTCACGCGACCTCCCTCGACCAGGTTTCATCCTTTTAGTCGCTGGCGACCAGCCGCGTTCCCGTGTGTATTTCACTTCTTCATAACGTCGCAGTCCCCATTTACTGGATATAATTCAGCCTGGCTTCTTTTAAAGAATGATGATAGAAGTATCTGCACTGTCGAAACACTTTCTATCGATCACGTCATTCAGCAGCAGCAGCAGTCCTCTAATGTGAGTTTCTGATTCCTTGGCACTGGGAAGAACTTGGCGCTGAATAAATCATTGAATAGGAACCTCGTTTTGTCCTGCGAAGCGCCTCTTCCTCTTTCATTGTCTATTTCCCCACTGGAGAGGCCTACTGGGCCTTTCTTAGTCAGTCGCAGACCCCCGACACGTCAACACAGCTCTCCAAGCTCACTGGTGACATGCTACGCACATCCTGGCTTGATTTCGATATACCTTTCGAATATCCTCCACCTATGAAACTCGATCAAGATTTAGCTCCAGGGAGGCCTGCTGAAGATCTGGCAGCTCCAGTGGCCGTTCCTGGCGAAGAAGCTGCAAGTGGAACTGGCCGTCGCGCCGGGTCCGCCAAGTCCGAGTCGGTTCAAGTTGAACTGAAGCTTCAACATCCCTCCCCTGATTCCATGTCTAGGGTTCTCGATTGGACCCTTCCTGTTGAATTCGACGCACCAACACCTTGTCTTCGCGCACCAACGCCTTGTCTTCGCGCACCAACGCCTTGTCTTCGTGCACCAACGCCTTGTCTTCGCGCACCGACGCCTTTCCCTGTCACGGTTACTACTGTACGCGGGAAGCGCTCTCGTGTCAGTGAAGACGTTGAACCACTGGCAGTTCAACAAGATGGTGGTAGACAGCGAAAGCGACGTTCCAATAAATAGAATTTAATTAGTCAGACGTTGATGATGTCATTTACTATAACAACTATGCTGCTCGTACTACTTGTATTCTATAATCCTTGAAGCCGACAACGATCAATGGTGATGTTTCGATGATGGTGACTGCCTCGACGATCTCGTGCTTGTGCATCTCTACAGAGGGCATAAAGGGGGAGGAGTGTAGCCAAGACATGGCACTTACTGGAGCCCTGGCGATCGAGGTCGCGAACGACGTGGGTCTAGGGTTCCGCACGGGTCACACCGTACCCGTACCTGCCAACACCATACCGGCAACGGGTATGGGTATACACCGACCCGTAAATCTGACGGTGTTGAGGCTCATACTACCATCTTTGTAGCTTGTGTTAGGTGGACGGGTTTCTTGGGTCATCCTGTAGCGCACATTCAACCATGACGGATGGAGGCAAGGGGAAAGCTGCACAGACCTTGGGGAAAGACTTGACTTTTCCGCGGTGGTGCGCGGCACGCTTGCGGGGGAGGAAACCGAGGGAACCATGGCGGGGAGCTTCGTACTGTGGGAGATGGTCAGAGGGGTGGAGGCGAGTAGATCGCGTGAATGCGGACCCTCCTCGTCGTGCCATCATCGTGTCATTGTCCGCGTCGACAGTTGTCGTCGCGTCAGTGTCGCGTCGTCGTTGTCGGTGTCGACGGGGTCTGCCGGTGGCGTAGGGTGTGGGTGAGGGTGAGAGGCGGGGTGAGAGGGGTGAGGTGAGAGAATAGAGATAGACGAGCCCGAGCGAGAGAGGCCCGGCACCGGGCCGGTGGAGATGGAGGTGCACGCGCACGTTCCGTTTGGCGCGGTGAGATAAAAGAAAGCCGAGGGACTTATCGCGCCTCGGTCACGGCCAGGCGGACTTTTAAAATCGGTCGACCGATTTTTCTCCCTCGCATGGTGCTTTGTTGTGCAATGCTTTGTTGTGCAATCCCGGTCAACTAAGTGACAGGCAGGTAGAGACAGGAACTGGGAGGATGACGCGACCATCAAGGTTTGCTCCCCTCTGGTTCTTGCCATTCGCCTGCCAGTCGAGGAAGACCCTGCCCTTGCACACCACCAACCCCCATGCCACCCCGACGTCCTGACGTTTGGTGTGAGCCTTGAAAATCTACATATTGTGCCGGTGAGTTTCTTTCGTAACTTTATAACATTCGATGGGCG
Organism: Leccinum sublutescens; assembly: GCA_038091555.1. NCBI lineage: Eukaryota > Fungi > Basidiomycota > Agaricomycetes > Boletales > Boletaceae > Leccinum > Leccinum sublutescens. The sequence continues at coordinate 3,586 of JBBPOR010000526.1, read as the reverse complement.
ACTCATGCTCATCGCGACACCCGCCAAATCAGTAGCTGCATCAGCACCCCTCCGCGATATCGTCCAAATAGTGGACGATCGCATCCTCGATCCCGACGAGAAAGACAAGGCACAAGCATTCGTTGAACGCGGTTTTATGCCTCCGGGAACGAAGCGGTACAAGGACAAAAGGTTCATGTTCGACAGAGTCTTTGATGTCGAAGCACGGCAACAGGATATACACGCGGCTACCGCAAAACCATTGCTTAATGGGTTGCTGGATGGCTACAACGCTACCGTATTTGCACACGGCGTACGCCTCTAAACACGTTCTAACGTTGCTTAATCGCTAATCCCTTTGCAGGCAACAGGCTGCGGAAAGACCCACACCATCAGCGGGTCCGAGGAAGATCCAGGCGTAATCTACCTCACTATGGCCGATATTTTCCAGCACATAGAAGATCGCAGAGATGAGTGGAACATAGAGGTGGTTGTCACCTTCCTGGCCTTGTCGAGCTACGCCCTACCAGTGCAGAAGAAGTCAAACAAATCGTTCTCCAGGGCAACTCTCAACGTATACAATCCCCCACGCACGCGAACGAAACTTCATCTCGTTCGTACGCCGTTCTCCGAATTCATGTTACACAATCCCCTCGGACTGCCTCATTTCGGACCGAGCAGCGAACAATGGCTACACTCTCCGTCATCGATCTGGCTGGAAGCGAGCGAGCCGCCGGGGCAACGGATGGTCGAGGGGGCCCGCATTAACAAGTCTCTACTTGCACTTGGGAACTGTATCAGCGCACTCTGCGAGAGCGGTGGCGCCGTTCGACATATCCCTATCGCAACAGCAAGCTCGCCCGTCTGCTTAAATTCTCCTTGGGTGGCAATTGCAAGACGGTCATGATTGTCTGCGTTGCGCCTACCTCTCGACATTTTGATGATACCCACAACACCCTTTTATACGCCGAACGTGCCACGAAGATTAAGACAAAGGTGGTTGTCACCAACAATACAACGAGGTCGACTACAACAGGCGCTTAGAGTCACTGATGTATGATAAGATGACACTCAAGCTTGAAGCAGCGCAGGTGACCCGCTTCCTTGGATTATGGGTTTTCGTGCTCATCGGCCCGCAGTTCATCATTGGCACTAACTTGCAAGCGTGTCGCGACGCACTGACATCGAAGAGTGGCGATCACCTTCATCTTCTGGAGCGCACCAACTATGGAAAAATGGTTCATCTCGGATTTCCAACCCACACCCTTCCGCTCGTAGCGCTCTCTCCGTCGCCGGACACGTTGGTGCGCAAGATGTCTCACCTCTGCAAACTTGTTCGTCGCCTGCGCCCGTAACAACGCCACGCTCTTCGCCCGATGCACCAAACAATCCGGTCGCTGATATCCCCACATCTGCTCCTCATTCCCCTCCACCTCTACCCCCACACTCATCGGCCACCCATCCCGCCACAATGACCCACCGGTCCGCTCCAACGTCTGCTCAAGATCCAAACTCTCCCCCGGCGGAATAACCCAAGGGTCACGGTGCGACGGTGTCTCACACGTCATGTCCACCTCCTTCCCCAACACCCTGTCCGCGTCCACCGCCGAAAGGAACGCTACACCCCTGCGGCAGATCATCCATCCCCAACTTGAATGCAAACAGACAACACGTCCACATGTTCGCCACCTGCAGCGCCAGCGCCGCCCGGTACTTGTCTTGCTCTGCAACCAAGTACCGCAGCTCGTCGTGCACGGAGCAGGAACCGCGCGTCAACGTCGTACGTCCGCGCCAGATAATCCGTCGCGACGAGCAACAGATGCAGATAATCCACCCCGGACGACTGCACGACCCAGTTAATCCGCGAGGTCATGCAGTCCGCCCCAAACTTGGCCGGCAGTTCGTCCTTGCACAGCGCCGCAGTGATCCCGCATCCGAGCGCAGGCGTCTGCGGGCGATCTCCTCCAGCTTGTTGAATACGAAGCTCTCCGTCCCCCCGAACCAAAATTTGCGTCCAAACAGGTCCGGTCGGTGCATGTTCTTGCCCTTGGTCGACGCGTACAGGTTTTCAGCCAGCTTTTTCGCTTCTTCGGACTGCATGGCCACGCTCGCCTGGAGGAGCAACAGCACGGCGTGTTTCATCCCCGCGCCGTATATGCGCGAGTAATTAAACACTTTGGCCTGGTCGCGCAAGATCCCCAAGATGTTCGCCGTCTTTGAGTGCAAGTCCGTCCCTGCAGCCTTGGTGCCTTCGAGTGTCATCCATCCAATCGCGGTGGCCCCATGCAGGCCAAACTGTGCGTCACCCATACGGCTCGAAATCCGAGGTCCCCCATCTGTTGACCTGCGTCTCACCGCCTCCGGCGGGACTCAAGCTCTCCTCAAGACTTTACAAACCATTCCGCACGACCCTGCTCATCCCACTCGTCCTGGCTTCGGGACACTCGGCAAAGCTGGGGTTCTTCGAACCAACTTCTTCCCGGTCAAGTTCCCCAAGAATGGCGTCATCTACGACTACCGCGTCGATCTTTCCCCCACGACCGACCTCAAGAGCATCAAATCCCGTTTGTTCACCATGCTCGAGCAGAGTGCTCATCCGGGCTGGCAGGAATATGTCCCGTTCATTGCCCATGACGGCTCCGCGAAGCTGGTCTCTTCGAAGAAACTGCCCCAGCCTCTCGACATCCCTATCCTCTTCCTCAAAGAAGGCCAGGTAAAGCCTGGCAAACAGGACAAGACCTATATCGTATCTGTCATCTTCACTCAGGTACTAAAGTACAGTGATCTCGACGCGTAAGTCCGTCTGTCGCAGACGACGCGTCTCGCTCGTTGACCATCTTGTCGTCGCAGGTTCACCAACGCCAACCCCAATTCCCGAGGTTACGACTTTGCCCCCATCATAGCCGCACACAATTTGATACTACAACACCATGCATCTCATCATGGTGTTCGTGTTGGGAAGAACCGATATTTCTTTCCTTCAGACGGGGAGCCCCGCAAGGAGCTTTCTCCCGGTGTTCAAGCATGGAGGGGTTTCTTCATGTCAGCTCGACCTGTCTTCAAAGAGCTCATGGTCAACGTTGGCGTCTGTATGACCGCGTTCTACGCGCCTGGGAACCTTGCCGACGCCATGATGGAGTTCCAACGAAGGTCGAAGGGTGGCATGCCTCGGAGCTTCACAGATAAGCTGAAAGTTACTACCCGCCATCTTGGCTACCAGCAGACGAAGCCGATGAACAAGGTCATGTCCACGACATCGAAGAAGACGACTTTCTATTGCGACGAATACAACAAAGAGGTGTCTATCGCAGAATTTTTCAAGAGAAGTACGTACGCCAGCGTGTGATCGAGCTACTGGCCGACCAACTGACTGGCGCCGACAGAGTACAACATCACTTTGAAATACCCCGACTTGCCCGTCGTCGATATATCTGGCCCAAACGCCAAGCGCCGCATCCTGGTACCACCCGAAGTATGCGAGATCTTGCCCGGCCAGGCATTCCGTGGCAAACTTGATGATCAGCAGACGACGCTCATGCTCCGCTACGCTTGCAAGCGTCCTGCCGAGAACGCTCAAACCATTCTCAACCAAGGATTCCCGTTGCTG
>JBBPOR010000525.1:0-21296 GCA_038091555.1 Leccinum sublutescens | reverse complement strand
AGCGCCTCGAAGCCATGGGCGAGCAAGTGAAGTTCACTGGTCTCATCAACATCCCTCCGCACATCGCCGACCGCATGCACGAGATCAACTGGACGGGCGGCATGCTCAACCTCGCCTATTTCCTCAGTCTCATAACCAAGCAAGACGCCCACGACCTCGAGCCCGCGTTGTTGCCCCTCACGCGCAAGGAGCAGCTGGACATCGTCTGGAAGTTGTCTCCTCCAGAGCGCCTCCTCGAACTCCAGCTGACGCCAGAGAAACTCGAGCACTGGGTTGACATCGCCGGCTCTCTGATCCACTGTGGCAAGACATACCAGCCCAGCAGTTCAGTCGGTGAGCTACACTCCTCGATTATTTACCGGAAATGTGTTTTCTGACTTTTTCTCTTTATTCAGAGTCGCTCAACGTCTTTTACGCCAACCCGCTTCGTGGAAGCAAGGATGACTGGTTGAACAAACAGCTCAAGCCCTGGGCAGGGTTCAGCCGCAGCGAGCCCACGTACACGGACGTCCCCGGACAGCACTACACACTCATGGACTTTGACCACGTCCCCGGCTTCCAAAAGATCTTCCGCAGTCAGCTCGAGGCGCGCGGTCTCTAAAGTTCCGGTCGTCGCTCAGTGCAAGGTGTCTCACAGTAGTAGTGTCTTTACAAACGGTGGTCTATTAGTATAAGTACTAGTCGATGTCTACTACGCAATATCGTCATGCTTCAATTCTTCTCCGTGTAGCTTGTCATAGAACCGCAATGTCTTCCTATTCTCTCTCTCTCTAATATTAGCAGGCACGCCGAATGATAATACATAACGCTCTAGCAACCTTTTGCCAAGCAGCCCAAGCTCCTGTAACACTTCAGAATATTACTGTAATCTCCCAGTATATCTATATTCTCATCTGCGGACAGTGGGGAACAAGGGGGTCCAGGAGTGCCCGTAGGGCTGTGGTGTTTCATGCACAATATTGTTGTTGGATTACACAAGTCTACATATGGGATATCAATATCAGTGCTTGGAATTTTATTCCAAACTTGCACCACCCTTGGTACAAGCTTATAAGAGATACAGGCTGGATCGGCGACGACAAATGTGGCAACACACTTTCTGAATCCGATAGTTACTTGGCTGTTCGAGGGGGAAAAAAGAAGAAAGGAAGGGAAAAAAAGAAGAAAAGAAAACAACTAAAAATACCAAAACCAGTGTGTTACCGTCTTCTATTACATGCGAATGCAAAAAAAAAGGGGAATGATATGCTGTGCCTCCTTCAGATGGCTATGGACGGAACGTCACTGCGAGATGCGGAACAAAAGGAATGTAAAACCTAATTAGTTTGCTTGCATGGGGTGAGATATGAAGAAGTGTGAATCTGAAAGCATCCAACGTATCAAGAGGTGTGGTCGTCGTGGCTCTATGCAGTCGCACGCTTGATCATCTATCGAACGGTCAGAGAAAAGTTTCTTTTGGAAGAGTCGATGTCAACGGATCTCACCTCACGGGCCCAGCGCATTGTCCTCTTCGTTTCTGGAGACATGCCGCGCTTGTTTCGTAGCTCTGACGCCACCCACTCGGAAAGCAAAATTTGTTTGAGCTGGCCGTTGGGGTAGCAGTCCGCGAGGTCACCCAAGAGTCCGAAACACAACTTGACAGTCATTTCCGTCCGATCTTCGTCAGCCAGGCATCGTTGGATGAGCTCTAGGATATTCGGCGAGTGTGGAAGTAACATTTGGACTGGAGGCGTCGGTGAGCAAGAGACGGGAATATAGAACGCTGACTTACCCTTCTCGGTGTTCTTGAAGCCAGTAACAACGCCTGTATAGGCTTCCAAAATCCCTTCGCGCAGTTGGGTGACGTAATCTACCAGATCAAAATCAAGCTATCGAAACGAAGAATGAGTAGACAATCGGAAGTGTAGAGTAGCAAAGCTTACAGGGTTAGGCTGAACAGCGCCGGCCTGCCTTAGCACACCCATCGTGGTGTCGACATAGGGCTCGAAAGCGACATTAATCGCGAGCGCAATGTCGCCAAAGCATGATAGTATAGAGATCTTGACGTTGCGGTTCAAAACTTCACTCTGGAGATTCTCCAGCAAGACGTTCATGAATGCGCCAGCATATTGCGCGCTCTGGTCGCCTAATGCACGAGAGATGTCACCAATAACGCCGACGGCAACCATGCACAATTGGGTATCTTCGTAAGACTTGAGAGCAGTGTATAGGTACGGCAAAAACGCTTGGATATATGGTGAGAAACCACCCTCGAGAGCTATGGAGAGAAACGGCATGAACAAACCACCGAACAGGGAAAGACAAACAGTACTTGCCAGATGCTAGTGACCCGACGACTAAGAACGCATCTTCGAGAACAGTCGATGTCTTTCCCGCTGCCCGGATGAGTTCGATAACAATAGTCATGATGCGATCTGCCATAGGCTGAATGCCATCATTCAGTCGGCGGACGACACTCTAAGAACCAGTTAGCCAAAGACCTTGAACAATGGCGGCAAAAGACGTCTCACAATCACGACACTGCATAGGTTGCTTTGCAACTCATTCCAGTTGTTGCGATCATCCACGCCAATAATTTGGTTCTGCGACACCCAATAAGATAACCATAAAGACAGAAGTAACACCACCACATACCTGCATCCCCAACAATTGCTCCATACGAACCAGAATGGTGATCAGAGTATTTTGCACGATTGGGATAACATCAGCGCTCGCGTGCGTGACATATGAGGTAATAGCCTCATAGGCTGAAGTTCGGAAATTCGCTTCGTTCGTCGTTCTGAAAATAGTCATAAGGGCCCGGAATTCTGCCGGCAAGTTCGAGAGCACTCACGTCTCTGTGACGCGCAGGAGGGCATTGACAATGCCTTCGTAATACGGTGACAGGTGGCCAGTCTGCTCATTCTCTTCTTCGAGATATCCAAGTTGATCGGCAAGGTTCATCAAAGCCCAGCAACAGTTGGTTACAATCCGTGGATTATCCTGTAGGCCAGTCACAAGCACAGTCACCATAGGATTGAGGTGAACATCGGGTTTGATTGTGATGATCAACAGATCACAGATACGTCCAAGCGTCCATGCGGTTGTGTCCTTGACATGTATGTTGGAATCGCTCATCATCCCGATCAAAAGAGGCAGTGCCTGGTTCACAAGAGGCATGAGTACGGTAGGATCAGGACCATCAAGGATTGAGCCAAATGTCATGACAGCAGCCTCGCGTTGATGCCAATCTTGTGCTTTGATATGAGCCTCGATGAAAGGGATGACGGCGGGAACCATAGGATCCGCAACTGCCTGTGCCATAAAGCCTAAACATGTGCCTGCAGACATGGAGATATTCCACTCGTCCTCGTCGGCGTCTTCTTCCTGACGCGTAAGGAGGGACAAGAGCACGGGAATGACTTCAGGTAGCGCAACTTTTGCAAAGAATTTGGACTCGGCCTCGGGTGGTTCGCCAAAGTCAGCAGCCTAGGGAATGAATGAGCGACGAAACACGCAACGGGGTAACGCAATTACCTCCCGCGCCTCGTGAGCGAGCTCGATTTCTTCCTCGCAAACGGTTGTCCAGAACTCGACGGCCTGCAACGCTACGCGCTCATCACTATGCTTCATGCCCATGACTGTCAACTGGAAGTAAAGGGGGTCGACACACAGCAAACTCAAGCGCTTGATGATTACACACCCCAAATAGCGCCTGTTCCATGTAAAACGCCATCTTATCGTAATAAAGGGCCATTATCTTCACTAGACATTCGAACGCGCCCACTTGCACAGCCACTGTAGAATTCTGGGTAGCTTCGCACACAACTTGCATTATGTAGTTGCGCTCGCCCTGTCAAACACTGAGGGTACCAAAGATCAAGCGTTTCACATTACGCACCTCACGCTCAAAGTTCTCACGGACGAACTCGAGAGAGTTGTACAGCGCATGCACGGCAGCCAGCTGAACTTCCGGGGATGGCTCATCTTTGCGAGCTCCATGGATCACAGCGGTCAGAATCTCGTTTGATCGCAGACTCAATATTTCCGGTTTCTAGACGGACGGGTGAGGCGATAGACACAATTATCAGGTAGATGACGCACAATCGACTCGCAGATATAACCGATGGCCTGCAGCGTAGCGATTCTGAGATTCGTGTTGGTGCTGTTATTCACGAAGCCTAGAAGTAATTCGATAAGATCTGGCCATCGATCGTGTGGAAGATCTACTGTTGCAATTGCGGCAACCACCTGAGCGGCAAAGGAGCCCGCTTTTGCAAGAGGAGAAGCAAGTGTGGAGAGCGTTTCCTGCTTGATCTTGCCTTTGGCATCGGCGTCGAACGTGAGCCATCTGGTTGCGAAATCTGCTTGTCTCGCAGCTTCCTGGATAGGGGATGTAAAGACGGGTTGAAAGAAAGGGAGATGACGCGTTTGCGTACACGAGCAGACAATGCGTTTTTGAGGGCAAGAGCTGCAGCATTTCGGATGTGTAGCTGTGAACTCTCGTTGGCGAGCTCCGCAGAGAGCATGACCATGTACGCTGGCTAGAGATCGGAGAGTCAACGGGAGGTCACGTTACACGAGCGGAGACCGTACATAGTTCTCTCTCGATGCATTCTCGAGCTGTTGGGTAGCATTCTGACGCGTATTTGCGTCTGAGAAAGGTTATTCCTAGCTGTGTAGTGCAGGTGGACGAGTGGCGTACCAGGAGATAGGGTACTTGCTAGGAGTTCGCTGGCGTTCATGATCGAGACTTGATGGTGCGTGGTCGTCGTCGTCGTCGAAGAGCAAGGAGAAGGAAATTTCTGTAGTCAAAGGGGTTACGAGCGAACGTCTGATTCGATCTTTTTTGTGTGTGTGTGGTGTGTAATTTTTTTTTTTTGGGTTCGTTCGTGTGGGCTGAGGGAGGTCAAGGACAAGGAGTCGCGCGGCAAGCGGGTGTTCAAAAATTCATCATCTCGACTCGGAGTGCGCTGCCAACACGAGTCAATCCAACACCATCTCGTAGGTAAACTCTGTAGGTAATAACGCTATGACAGATCGGGTCAGTTCATGCTGGCAAGCATACATTCAATCGCTCGCTGATCGCTTCCCTTCCGCAGGTTCGTGGTGCTACACGAGGTGGCCGTGGCGCTCCTGCCATGCGTGGCGCAAGGCCACCTGTCCTCAGCGCCGACGCAAAGTAAGCGTTCCACAAGCCACCGCCCATTCATATTGATAAGACTCAAGTAAGAGCAAGCGTGAAGCCATCCTCGATCTTTCAAAATATGTAAACGAGAGGATACGAGTCAAGTTCACCGGAGGTCGCGAGGGTATGCTCGGTGGATCGCTCCTTTTACGATGCGTGCTGACCCTCTGCCCACAGTCACCGGAAATTTAAAGGGCTACGATCAACTACTCAACCTTGTGCTTGACGAGGTCGAAGAAGAATTGCAAGGTAATATTCGAAACCCCACCCGGTCCTCCGATCTGACGTTATCTGATGAGTCAGAACCCGAACCTCACTCGCGCGCGCTGGGGCTAGTCGTTCTTCGTGGACCGACTATCACGCTATTGAGCCCCGTTGATGGCTCTGAAGAGATTGCAAATCCATTCATCGCACAAGAATGATGTTAAGGGATCCGATGGACCAATATATTGTGTTAAGTGTGTAGATGTAGTAGTGTATCTTCATTGCACTGCCTGTCGCTCCACGTGGCAGTGATTACATGAAGTTGTTAGTACAAGCGCAAAGGGTCGTGTACAAGCTATGTACAGCGTGCCAGCAACAATGCACATAGCCAAGGACTCTTCTCATGCCTCCTTGACTCGCAGCATTGCCAACTATGTATAGTAACACGCTGTATCTCGGGGAGTGGAATGGTAATTTCGAGCGCTCGATCATCAATCCCTACTAGTTCCAGAGGCGGCAGCTTTCGCTCATCGGAGTGGCGTTACGCTTCGCGGTGATCCCGCGAGGTTCACAGAACCTTGAGCGGAGGGTATCGTGTGTGGCTGCCCCAGATTCATGGATGCTTTCAACCCCGAACGACTTCCTAATTTGACAGGTATGTGCATTGGTGGTTGGGGCGACGAGCGACATGGAAGCTCCTCGTATGTCGTTGGTGAGGATGGTGACATGGAGCTCGACGACGGGGTAGAGGGACAGTTGATGTATGCAGCTGGGTATGGATAAGAGGTCAAGTTGACGTTCATCTCCACACCTCCAGGTGTCTGCAGGATATTCGATCTCAACGGGGATTGGGAAGGCGACCTTGATTTCATCCTCCCATTCGTGACAGTGAGATGACGTTGTGCAAGCTGGGCAAGCGTGGGAGACGACGACGAGGGCGACCGAGAATTCGATCTGGAAAGATCGTTTGGATGGCATGTGGTCGTGACAACGGACGGGACATGCCTATGTGCAAAGGGGCCGTGCGAGTAAGTCAACAACGGTGAACCCATTGGCTTGGTTATCGATGGGTTTTCATCCCCGGGGAGGCCACGGTCACATAGGTGTATGGCGGATAAATCGTGCTCGAGAGACGGAGGTAAACCCTCCCCAAGCTCGTTTATACGATCGTGATATGATGACATAGATGTTAATTGAGATCCGAGTGTAGGATATTGACTGGGAATGACATTGACAGTGTGTTCTTGCGTGTTGGTAAATGGTTGTGGGATGCGAGATTGCGTCGCAGTGGTTTCATAGAATACAGTAGATGTGTCAGCGGGAGCGGGAGGAATTTGAACATGCAGATGATGTGAACGTATGGAAGGCGAAGGTTCAAACAAAGCAGGGGCAGGGTATGTGGTCGATGGCCATGAGAAACGATTAGCCAGTCTGCGACTCGAAGGTCCAGATTGGGTGCGGCGAATAAGATCGGCTTTCTGAGGAGTCATCTCAGTTTGCTGGTTGATAATGGTACGCGGAGGTTGATCATTTGACGGGTCAGCGGGCCTAGATATCAACCTGCCTCTGAAGCTCAATGGTTGAGTAACCATCGTCAACGGTATGGAAACAGCCGGGCATCCATCATTGAAGGATCGGGTAGAATGATCATCAGATCCAGTAGCTTCCGAACGGTTTTCATCATCGTTCAGAGTCTCAAGGCTATCCCGTGATGCATTCGAGGCAGCGCAATCACTCGCCAAGGTTGAAGCCGTCGCCAAAGCAATGCCTTGTTCGAGCTGGTTCTGGAACATCGCATGGTGTTCAGGGGAGGCTTCGGGAGGAGGTGGGCTAGTCCATTGGCTGCGCTTAGGAGCCATGTGTTCGGGCATGCGGTGCTCTGCAGGAGTCCGGCTTCCAGACTGGAAGAATTCCGGCATAGGGGAACGACGCTCCGAGGACACACCATTTGATTCCTTCGCTTGCATGGGACTGGTGCCAGTGCTGGAGGAACCTTGCGGTGGATGTGATAGGCGGGGAGGTACAAAAAGCGAAGAGGCAGGAGCTGGCGGCGGCGTGCCTACAGCCTTCTCCTCACAGAGCTGGGCCAGCGCCAGCGGTGCACGCGGTCGCATTGCGAGGATACGGGCTGCGCGCATGAATTCGCCGCGTATCTATCAAGAGGGTTCAACATGCCTCTGCCTGCAGTTGAGACTGGTAGCTACCTGGTATAATCCATCTCTGGTAACACATCGCGCGACATTGAAGCTAGTCTCGAAAGGATCCTAGACAAAATTGAACTCATGACCTGAAGCAACAACAAACAATGACTCACTTCTATGCAAAAGCGATTCCGTTCTCTCGCATCGTTGAACTTTGAATTGGAAAGCTTGTATGAACGATTAGAACCTAATGGCCAAGCAAGGTTGATTCAACATACGTCATTTTGCCACCCTTTGCTATCTTTCTTGAGTAATCCAGCACGTATTGAAGCAACACCAGTGTTGTATGTGAAATCACGGGAATAAAAACGGAAGAAATCTATTAGACTGCACAACAAATCATCAGGCTCATTCGGCAGCATGGAAGATGTGAACTTACAGTTCAGCAACGCTTTCTGTATTAGATGAGTGCCATCGCTGGCATAGGAGCTCGATATCGTCGAAGAACCTGGGGCAGACATTGTATAAGGTTTCCGAGAGATATAAGGTTGGGGTCGTACCAAGTATTGTAGGCACCAATATGTGTATCCTCCTATTAAAAATGAGCGCAGGAACCATATCAACCCACAGTACTAACCCGGGTAATAGGACGCAATGGGGGCATCTGCTGAAGATTTGGAAGCACAGGGGGGTTCTTGACATGAACAAGGAAATATATGACTAAGAGGACATATCCATAGGACGAAAGCGTCCCTAGATATGGCGAGTTGATTTTCCTGGGTCAAAAGCGTATGAGACGACAGAACAGGATCGTGAAGGAGTATGAACGCCGACCTCCGCTTGCTCCATACTTTGACTAAATTTCTTCCAATAAGTAACTGATGGGAGGAGGCGTCGCAAGAGAACTTACGAAACAGAACTAGCGTGCGGACGCGAGTAGGGTCGATCATCGCATAACACATCAGCAACCGTGTGTTTTCGAGAGCGAGCCTGTTCTCGAAACCGATATCACATGCAATGCCCGAAGGTAACCCCGGAGAGGGATCCAAGGATAGCTTCACGATCGGGATGCGCGCATGAGGCAAAGGCTTGACGTGAAATTTGGTTTCTGGTGTCACTCCATGAACAAGTGGCTCGAGTAAACCCAGTAGAAACGAAGACGTACCGCGTTCAAGAAGATCACCAAGCATAGTGACAAGGTCAGAAGCGGAGAGACGCTCATCCGAGTCGATGAGACAACAGAGGTCCATATCTTTTAGGAGGATCAACACGGTTTGAGGCGGTGCAAGAACGGCGCTGACCTGAATTACGAAGACTGAAGCCGTTCGCGGTGCTTCCAAACGACAGAAGACGGCTGTCAGGCTCTATGGTACGGATCAAGCGTTCGAGTAGTTTCCTGACGTCCTCCTTGACTGCCATCTCTTCTGCGGTCGGGAGTAATTGAATGACGAAATCGAACAATGCCTGAGAGAGTTCGACTATGAAGAAGCGGTTCTTGGAAACATGTCTACGCTGGTTGTGAGCGTGGACATAGGGCAGCGAATGAACACTGGAGGGAGCAGCAATCGCGGCCTGCGCCATGATGAATCTACTGGGACCTGGAGTGAGTGGACCGAGGAGGTCTACTGAGTTGCTGGTGGTGGCTCAGCAAAGGACGAGCGAGCTGGTGACGGTGACGGTGGAAGGGATGGGAACGGAAATCCGCGACGATCACCTTCGAACGTTGTGTGTGAGGCTGAATTGGACGCTGGGTTGATGCGTACCCAGGCGAACTACCCGATTCGGAAGCCAACGACAATTACTCAAAGAACAAAGTGAACGCTATCTATGGTACGGCCTTTTACGTGTCAAGAACAGGCGGTGCACGCAGCGACGAACCCGCAGGGATAAAAATACGTATGACTCAGGGCGTGTGATCAGGAGATATATATATTTGCGGGCAGCGCGGGCGTACACGGGCAAAAGGTGATTTATGTAAAGCAAATCGTCCAGAAACTGCATTGCAAACTTATGTATACGCACAGTGGGTACAGAAGATTTAAGAGTTGGGGGTTAAGTACAATATAGTCAAGCAAGTCAGCGGGTAGAGGATTGGGCTTTGGCAAGGACTATAACGGAATGAGATCAGCAAGCAGCAGCGCACTCTGGGAAATCTAAAAGACCTGTCTTGTAGGCGACCTCATCAGGATCAGTAGCCTGGATCTCTACTGCGATGCCGTCCAGCCTTCGCCTGAGAGCATCTCGTGAGGCGGCGAACACCATCTTGTGTTTAATTTTGGCGTCGTCCGGAGACCTGATGTGCCATGAAAGAGAAGAGTCAGAATCAGTGAACGTTACATCGATCAGACGCCACTGACCAGGAGATGAAGCAGAGCTTGTTCCTCTTTCCGTCCTTCTCAAATTCGAAATCATAGACTGCCCACCTGCACTGATCAGGTGGCAGATGCGTCAAAAATTCATCATAGTCAGAGCTTTCCGAGCTTTTCTCTACGATGATCTCCGTCGATTCCTTGTTGAGGCTATAGATAATGAACTTGAGCTTCTTGCCCAACTTGAGTTGACGGAACTCGTTGAGACATTGGTCTGCGGCCAGTACACCAGAAGCCTGGAGGAAATTGGTGCAAGGAACGTCGCGGACGACGTCGGGCTCACCATGATAATAGTAGAGACTGGTTGCGATGATATCAATCGCGATCAAGACCAGTTATGTCTAAGACGTAACTCCGACCTAACTTTGCTTGCGTAAGCCGTTCCGGTGTCGCCTAGCCGGTTTTGCTCTTGACCTTGACCGTCATGTCGTTCCTCTCCAAGGACGCCGACGCGTTCAAGCGCGTGTTGCATCGCCAGGATTACTCCTCCTGGCATTCTCAGCCTGCAGCGAATGTCAACACACAGCTGGTCTATGCCGTCGATTATCTAAAAGTGATTCGAGTACAGTCTGTGTGACAGCGAGAAGTACTGACCCTACCGCACATTCAGTCCACCCCAAACCCAATGAGGCTGCAGGACATTGCAATCGTGACGAATTCGCCTTTGGATACCGATTTGGTTCTTTTGGAGAAGTTCAGGTCGCATGATCGCATCCAATACGACCCCAGGACCGATCTTTTCTCCTACCGTGTAGGTTCCTCGAGTAGCCTGCAGTGCTCGAGCTGAATTGTCTGAAGCATGACTTCAATTTTCGCAACAAAGCCGCTCTTCTGACGGAAATTCAACGCCAAACTCGGAAAGGGGGTGGAATACCTGTTCGTGCCCTGAAAGAGTCTTGGAAAGAAGCACCACAGGCTATCGAGGAGCTTGAAAAGGAGGGGGATGTGCTCGTCACACGGACCGTCAAAGATGGTCAATTGAGGATGGTGTTTTGGAACGAAATCAAACCAGACGAAGAGAGTGGAGGGATGCAGATCGAGAAAGGTTCGTTCTCAGTAATTAATTCGCGTCCGATCAGCTCATTCGCGTAATTCAGAATTCCTTGATTTGTGGCATCAGCTCAAAGTGCCAAACGACGTCGATTTACTCAAAGCGCTTGCTTCAGAGGGGTTGCAGGCTACAGCGGCAGAAGCACCCATACCCAAGGCCCCAACCACCAAGAAGAAAGGGAAACGTTCTGCTCCTCGGCAAAGACAAGTCAAGATCACGAACATCCATTTGAAGGGAGAGATAGATTTATCCAGAGATTACCATACCTCTGGAAAATGACACCAGCGTTCTATCTCAGAGTACCTTACTGGACGTTTTCGTCAATAATATATAGCTTTAACATCAAGCATAGATTGCTGATATATCTGGTGGGTAGATTGATCACTATGTTTCCTGGACTTTCAGAAGTACCTTCTTCCCGTACTTCCCACTACTCAAGCGAGAAATCGCTGAGCGAATTTTGTCTGCAGCATCTGAATCTGACTCTTGACTTTCGACGACCAGAATTTCGTGTTCCGGACTCTCGAGCTACGCAATAGTCAGCCTAAGAAGTTACGATGAAATGATGTATCACGCTTGCCTTTCCTTCCCGTATGAGATCCGTGAGAGTGTGCATCATCCGAAGGCGTTCGTCCATAGTTTTCTCATCGTACCAT
This sequence comes from Leccinum sublutescens, assembly GCA_038091555.1. Classification (NCBI taxonomy): domain Eukaryota; kingdom Fungi; phylum Basidiomycota; class Agaricomycetes; order Boletales; family Boletaceae; genus Leccinum; species Leccinum sublutescens. The sequence continues at coordinate 9,708 of JBBPOR010000525.1, read as the reverse complement.
CGTGACTGCCAGAATCCATGACAGGTCAGGTTCCTGAAGATGAAAAGCGACGTTGGCAACGACAATGGCTCTTTCGACATTGCTCCGTATGATACTAGATGTGAATTTTGGCCAAGCAAACGTGCCATCAACGTTGTTGTTCTTCCGCCGACGCAATTAAGACCCAGTTTCACGGCCTGTGAGTACCCCTCTCAGAGGTACGATTCAACTCGTAATAAATGTCGACCTACTTTCCCTTGTGTCCAAGACGCAAAGGTAGCTTTGAAAGCCCTGTCCGATAGTTCGTCATAAGTCGCGACGTGAGTTGCTCCCAAGGCTTTCAAATGTGACTTTAAGGATTCCACGTCGTCCCTGTTCTTCATCAATGCAGCTGCGATATGGATTGGAGGACGAAATTACCTGTCGCGAATGAAGTTGATAGTCTTGAGTCCTTTGGAGGCAGCTATCTGAATGACCGCTTGCCCTACCTGCTCGTGCCATCATCAGCGCCCACTCGTAACGTAGAAACAACAAACACACGCACGGCGCTATTCGCCCCGTTTTGTATAACCCAGTCGCCCTCGTTCAGCTGAACGTAGTCATGAAGCATGTTATACGCCGTAGGCGGGTTGACCTAGAAAGAAAGCCTTGCGTCGGCTGCGTTTGCATAACTAGGTCAACGAGATGCACGTACTGTAAGAGTTGCGGCCTGCACCTCGTTCAACGCCGAGGAATCCACTCTGAGCACGTCCTCGACACGGACGTTCCTGCTTGACGTCCAGGTCCCCAATTGCGGCTTCGTCATGACTACCCAGTCCCTCTCCTTCAGATTCGTGACGCCATCCCCGACAGAAAGAATTTCGGCTACACCTTCATTGCCAGCGACGAACACTATATTTCCGTCAGACGACAAGTCCGTGCTTGGAGAAGGCCGCGCTGGGTAGACCCCTTCGATGACGTTGATGTCAGCGGGGTTGATGGGCGAAAGCAGAAAACGGACGTTTGCGGTTCCTGGCGTTGGGGGAGGGAGATTCGGGAAACTGACTGCCGAAAGAACAGTGAAGGGGTCACCGTTTCTGCTGTACACCACGGCTCTCTGACCGAAATGAGTCGTTGAAGTTCGGAATGAGCGAGCGGAGAAGATCGCGGCGTTGCTTCCGTGGCGGAAAGCTCGAATCATCGCGTCGTAGAAATGAGCACGAGAATTTGCGTGATATAACTATTGTTATGTATAGATACTATGCTACACTGCGGTAATAAACCTGGAATAAGCGATAGATATTGGCGTACGCTTGGTTGTGGATAATCATTGTTTCATATTCTCCTTCTCCGCGTTACTTTGCAATGATAAGAGACGACGTCGACTTTTCGCCTGAGGTAGACTGGTAGTCGACGGAGCTGCGTTTGTCCGACTAGGAGTTGGACCCGCGATCCTCCGGACTTCGTATCTGCGTTTTATCTTGAGACGCGGTGAGTTCATCAGCCTCCCAGAATGAGGCAATTGATACGTACCAGTTCAACCTCTTGCTGCTTCGAGTCCAGCGCGATGTTAAGACCCATAAGATCGTCTTTCAAATGTTGGATCTGTTTGTTCCGCTGGGCAAGCGTAACCTCCATAGAAGCGTTGTCTCTTTGTAGTCGTTGGACCTGGTCGCGCAATCGAGAATTGTCCGATGAAAAGTTGTCCCGCTCCGTGGTGATCCTGTCCAGTTCCATCTTGACCATGTCCAGCTCCGACTTGATCTTATCCTTCTTATCCGACTCCGTGACAATCCTATCCAACTCCAACTTGTTCCCCGTATTCCGCTCGGCCATGATATTGTCCAACCTCATCTCGAGCTCCCTCTTTTCTCGGTCTACTTGCAAGACGGCCTCGTCCTTCATGACCAGTTCCTTGTCCTTGCTCTCCAGTTTCCTTGTGAATTCCTTGCCCTGGGTGGCCAGCTGCTCGTCCTTTAGGGACAGCTCGCTTCGAAGGCGCGCGAGTTCTGTTTGGATATTCTGCGTGGTAGTTCCCAGATAGATCAGAGGGAAAATCAATCCTCAGAAGAGGCAAACTCACCTCCCACTCGACGTCTTTCTTCCGCTCCGTCTCTCTCTCCCCTTTCCTCGCCCCGTCTCGGAGCGCAAGTTCCCTCCGGAGCATCGCCATCTCTTCCTTTGCTTTCTCCAGCACGTGGGTCGCAGTATCCCGCTCGTCTTTGACGTCATTCGTCTCCTGATCGAGTCGCGATACGTGATGGTGCATCTGGCGTAGCTCGTCGTCGCGTGCAGCGTCCCTGGCGTTCCTCTCCGCAATCTTGTGACGAACGCATTCGTCGTCTTCCTCCAAGTAACGGACCAACTTCTCCATGTAGATAGCCTTCTTTTTCCACGATCGAATTACGTTCTTGCGTTCCTCGCTATCTTTCTCCGCTGCCTGGAGACGAGCCGTCAAGGCTTGGATGAGTTCGTTGTGCGCATTCAGATCGACCCCAAATTGAGCGCACATGTCCGGGTTAGGAGCGTCCAACTTGGCGTCTGATCCGTTCTGTGGCTTGAGAACGTTGGAGATGATCGACCACATGATTTGGCGAGAGAGGAATGTAAGTAGTAATTCCGAGGTGGTCTGGACGTGTGGAACGAACGCGTCCAATCACGTGACACGTGATCATCTGAATCGGTACAACTCATTTATATTCGAATAAGCATACACTTCGTGCTAATCTACATGTCACTCTAAAGCTTGGGGGCCTGGATGAACGAAACGCCCTGAAGAGAGTTGAGAGGTGACTTCGAATACGGCAAATGCAACTCACTTTCTCGATGTTGCCAGCAAGCTCAGGGAGAGCGGCGTCGATGAGGCTCTTCTCCGCCCCCGTAATCTTGCCGAGCGTATTGATATTCTCTACACCGTTCACCTGTGGCAAAGTCAGACAAGGGTTCAATCAAAGCGCAACAAGCTTACCCCGAGCTCAACACGCGCAGAGAAATACTCGATGTCTTCGCCGAGTTCCTTCTTGAGCGCCTCACCACCAACCTTGTCCGCAGCAAGGTTAACAAAGGTCGGCACAACGATGCCTTTCTCGCCCTTCAAGGCACGAATAACTTTGCCCGCGAATTCTGCACCAGCGTAGGCCATTGAAAGAGTAGCCGAACCAGCACCATCCTTGGCCTTGACGACCTCGTCTCCCCCAAATTGGATGCGGTTGACCAGGGCGTCATGGGCGGACTTGTCGAGGCTGGGAGGCAGAGGGTTTGAAGACTGGGAGAGGAGAGGACAGATCTGTTGGTTGTCCCGTGAGCACCTGACCAAGTTGACCGGGAAGTATGGTACAGACAGTAATACCGCTGTGACCGCCTACGACAGGTACGGTGATAGATGGAGCAAGAGAGAGGTCTCCCAAGATTTCTGCTACGAATGTCGAAGCACGAACAACGTCCAGTGTCGTCACACCAAAGATCCTGAGGCTAAAGTTAACGCAATCCAGAATCGATGTGGTACAACACTACCTCTTCGGGTCGAAAACACCGTGTTTCTTGAAGACCTCGGCAACGATAGGGACCGTCGAGTTCACTGGGTTGGAGATAACAAGAACGAATGCCTTAGGGGCAGTCGTGGCGATGCCGGTAGCAAGGTCGCGCACGATTCCGGCGTTGATCTAGGTGATCACTGATGTAAGCAACGAGTCCGAGATGTAGATAAGAAACCTATCAGACCTTGAAGAGATCGTCTCTGCAGGTTCCCAATAGCATCGCTGTTAGTTATTGAGCATATATGCTCATCCGAACTACGCACCGTGTCATCTAAAAAGGTTTGTTGATATCATCTGCATGAGGAGAAAACAACCCACTTACTCCGGGTTTCCTTGGAACACCGGCAGGGATAACAACGATATCAGCCCCAGTGAGTGCTTTCTTGAGGCCGTCATCTGCGGGAAGATATCCCTCTACCTTTGCGGGAGTGGAGATGTGAGACAAATCAGCGGCCACTCCTGGGACATTGACGATATCATTGAGGCTGAGCTGTGCGACATGTAAGTCTCGATGTAAAGACTCCCAAGGATCACCGGCATACTGCAGTCACTGCCGGGTTCAATTTCAGCAGGAGTGACAAAGGTTGGCCGATACCACCTGATCGTCCTCGGTCAGCGTTGCCTTGAATGGGGGTCTAGTAGACTAGAAAACTACCTGCAGCACCGAGCACGACAGCTTTGACCATGTTGAGCAGAGCAAAGACAAAGAAGAAATCTCCCACCGCGACCCGATCTTTATCAGCCTTCACACGGAAGCTTCCGACTTTTCACGGGGAAAGATAAACTCGTGTTACATGATAACTAAGCTTGCGCTAATTACAGCTCATCCGCTGCCTTGACAGACTCCTCAACATTTCCTCTCGCCTGATCATACTTGTGCATTCCCCAATTCCACGCATGCTCCTTTTTCGTGTCCGCACACTCACTCGCATCACGCGAATGACCACTCAAAATCTGCCACACCTCATCAATCGAGGAAGCAAACTAAACTAGTCCAACGTACCTCAAGGATCCTGGTGGCCTTCTCTTCTGCGGCTTCGACAGAATTGTTGATGATTTCCTTGAGTCTTGCAAACGCCGTTTCGGATCTGTTGGTGGCTTGCACCCATCGGATGCGTGTCTCCTCTTCGAGGCGTGAGGGCAAGTGAGTCAAGGCTTACATAGAGACGAGTCGAACTTACGCAGCAATCCCGGTCTGCTGGTTGGCAGCGCATACTCACTGATGCCCCTCTCGCGTAAATACGCACGCAATCGGGCGTCTGGCCATGTCAGATAGGAAGCAACATTGACCGAGTCATTAGGGTACCTATTTGGACAGATCAGCAACGTAGAGGGGAATAATGAAACCGAATGCTCACATCCTGTTCATCAAATCAACCAAGTCCTTCCGGTCATGCACTTCTTTTTTGCCATCAAGATATCCTTGCTCCGAGAGCCATTGACGAATGTCCGTGTCACTCCATGCGCTCCATATGGTGTTTAACGCAGATGGATAGTGTTCCCTGAGGAAAAAAAGGTCAATCATAACGATCAAGGGTGATGCTGATGGTTAGCACATACTGAACAGTTTTAATCAATGCATCACGACTCTTCTTGGCATCGCTCTTCAACAAGCCGTGATCGACAAGCCATACTTTCAACTCGGAGTCGGACCATGTGCTCCAGACACTGTCGGTGCCGCTATAATAATATTTCTTCATCTCACCGACGAGGTTGGCTCGAGAAAGCGACTCCGTGGGTTTTATTAGCTTGTGAGCAACGAGCCATTCCCGCTGAAGCAAGCATCAGTACAATCCAGTGAGGACTACGCCTTGACTTACAATGTACGAATCACTCCAGCTCTCCCACACGGCGAACGTGGCTTTGCTGAAATAGTCTTTCGAAAGACGTATCAGCTCGTCCCTAGTATTTGCACTTCTCGCCTCGACGACACCGTGCTCTTCAAGCCAGGTCCTGAATCGGCTATCGTCCCAGGTAGAGTATACGTAGTCCTTCGAATCGTTGATCGCGCGAGCAACCTCATTGGTTGCCTGAATCAATGCGCTACTGATGCATTGGGAAGCGTAGTTGGCTGTGTCGGTAGCACTGGCGTAGATGGAGGAGGCTGAGGAGGAGGCAAGTGAGGAGTAGAATTCGGCTGCATCCGTGTATGCACGGTACTTTTGCTTGGCAAGCAGGACGAGTTGCTCGCGTGGACCAGAGGGAGCGACGATGCCCTGCTCGAGGAGGAAAGTTCTCAGCTTGCTCTCGTCCCACTTGTCAAAGGAGTCATCCTTGATGTGCTCAAATGCATGCTGCGCTTTGTTGAACTGATCGAGCGACCACTGACGGCCAGCATCTGCATACGCTGAAAAGAGAGCGGGCGCAGTCTGCCAATTGGCACCGACGAGGTCGTAGAGGTGGGACTTTTCAAAGGAAGCGGGAACCCTGATATTGTGCTGTTCGAGCCAAGTACGCAGCTCGCTATCGGACCATTTGGCATAGTCTGGATTGGAGGAGAACCAGCCAGCATGAACGAAACTGGCGAGGAGAATAAGGTAGTGGAAGAGGATCATGGTAGAGTCGCTATGTGGAATAGGAGCGTTCGAGGTAACCCTTTTGTACTCGGCGCTGAGCGTCGGTGGGATAGGAGACTCCAATGACATCATCACGGATTTCCTAAAAAGGTCGACGCCGTAGCCAAACTCCATCACTCCAACCACCGCATGGCCGCGCACACCGTCTTCAACAAGTTCATCCTTTACGAGAACAAGCTCCGGTTCTATATCGTCGCGTCAAATTCGTCCGATTCACGGCACCGCATCGTTAAAATCGACCGCACCTCTCAGTCCGATTTACAAGTCGTCGAGGATGACACCGAGTACAGCGGAAAGCAGATGAGCGCCGTGCTCAAGATGCTGGACGACGGGAACAAGGGGTCTGGCGGCATAGGAAGAGCCAGAGTGATATTTGGTATTGCAGGTAATCCACCTTTCGTCTCGCTCTCGCGCCCTGGTTGAACATGCATGTCAGCTTTCGTCAAGTTTACCGCAGGGTGGTACATGATTGTAATATCCAAACGTTCCGTCGTCGCACTTCTCGGTGGACACTACCTGTATCATTGCGAGAGCACCGACATGATACCCGTCTGCTCTAATCACAAGATAGAAAAGCCCACGGAAGAGCAACGCCTTCTTGGCATCTTCAAGCAAGTCGATATGTCCAAGAACTTTTACTTTAGGTACTGTCTCATCGTTCACAGCGACGTCGTACTCAACTCAGCGACAGCCATTCGTACGACATCACCTCGACGCTGCAGGATAATCTTACGAAGCCAGACCGATTTCGCGAATCTGCTTGGCCTTTCAATGGTCGCTATGTTTGGAACTTTCATATGATAACCCATCCTTTCACGGATACCCCTCCGAGAGGGTTCCAAGCTTGGTTGATTCCACTCATCCACGGTCACGTTGACCAAGCCAGTATGTGGTATCATTTACCTCGCACTCGGCTGACTTGAACAGTATACCTCGTTAGAACTGAACGTTCTCGGTCGCGTCATATTTGTCACCCTGATCGCTCGTCGCTCTCGGCATTATGCCGGGGCTAGGTATTTGACTAGAGGAGTCAACGACGAGGTTAGTAATCAGATTTCCTCCTTTCGATAGTCTCTTATCAAACCCCAAGGGTAATGTCGCGAACGAGGTCGAGACAGAGCAGATTGTATCAGAGGCGTTGACTACGCCATTCTACTTTCCGTCTGGTCGAGGTCATGCCCGTCGGCCGAGTCCACGATACACCAGTTATGTTCAGGTATGTCGTAATCGCTGAGCTTAACTACTTCATTGCTCACAATGCTTTGGTAGTACCGAGGAAGCATTCCTATTTACTGGACACAAGATACTACCGCTATGAATCCCCGTCCCCCGATTGAAAGTCAGTCATCCACTGTTACTTATATGTCTCACTCATCCCGCTATCAGTCAATGTGATTGATCCGTTCTACGCCGCTGCCGCCCGCCATTTCAACGACTTATTCGCTCGTTACGGAGCGCCTATCTTCATTCTGAATCTCATCAAGAGGCGAGAGCCTGTACCTCGAGAATCCAAACTTTTGGACGAGTATACGCAGTGTGTACGTTACCTGAACCAATTTCTTCCGGATGACAGGAAAATGGTTTATCGTGCTTGGGATATGTCGAGAGCATACAAAGAGTATGTTTCATTGATGTCAAACAACTCTCCCTTTTTCACTCTTCTGTGCAGGAAGACGCAAGACGTCATTAGCTACCTGGAGGATATGGCTGAGGAATCGATACAGATGACGGGTTTTTTCCATACGGGGGCTGAACCCTTCTCTCATTGCTTGCAAAACATATCGTAAGTGTATCTTATATGTATCGCCCCTTGCTCATGCGCAGCTGCGATGCTCTGCAGGGATAAGGATAACCCGTCGTGGCGAGATGACATTCTTTTGCAGAATGGTGTATGTCGCACCAACTGTGTGGATTGTTTGGACCGTACGAATGCCGCTCAGTTCGTTTTTGGAAAGCGGGCTTTTGGTCATCAACTTTATGCGCTCGGGGTGGTTGGAAACCCAAATCTTTCGTTTGACTCAGATGCTGTCAACATGTTAACGGAGATGTATCATGATCATGGTGATAGTACGTATTTTCTTCAAACGTCTTTCCCCCACCAGCTCACTTTCGGCAGCCCTTGCCCTTCAATATACTGGAAGTGCGCTTGTCAATCGGGTCGAGACCTATCGACGAATGCCTCATTGGAACAGCCATTCTCGTGATATCATAGAGAACATCAGGCGTTTTTACACGAATTCATTATTAGGTTTGTTTTCACGTTATGACCAGGGATTGCACTCATCGCGGCAATAGACGCGGACAAGCAGGCGGCAATCAATCTTTTCCTCGGTGTGCATGAGCACCATGGTCAGGTCGTTCAGTCACGAGGTAGTTACCAGGAGTGGTATCAACCGTGCAATCTGGAGACTGCGTACACGCTAGACAAGTGTTTGCATGCCCTGAATGACTTCGTCACTCACAAGGGTGATTTTTGGTCCGAGTATTATAGACCACTTCTGTTCACCTCCTTGGGGAAGCATTTTGCTTATTGCATGAATACTCTGAAGGCCCCGGGGTGAGGTCATATTGCCTTCTTGCTCTTTCCCTTGGTATTGATTCGCTCGCAACAGGAAGTTTCCGCATGGTAGTGCTTATAGTCCCTTCTCACCTAGCAGTCCAAATGGAGTACATCAACCGAGGTCTGGACCCAGTTGTTTTCAAATGGCTATGCATGCTGAGCTCTTCAGGGATAGATTGGTGGCAGGTGTCAGGCGTTGGATGGGTCATCCAGCTTCCTCACACAATGATATTATGAAGAAATCCATGGTTTCAGCCAATGTGGTTGCCAGAGTTCAGCCATATGGCAAAGCCGAGACACTTGTTCAGTCCACTGGGACTTTAGCTACTCAGCTCCTCAATCCAAAAGTATCACAGGAAGAGTTAATGGAGTATCACAGGTTAGTGCTGTCAGTTCTTAATTGTTTGTTTTCATAATCTAATCATTGCTGTAGATATATTGACCAAGATCAGCTCATCTATGATGCCATGCAAAGTGAAGCAGAAACCTCAGATCAGTTACTCTATGTGAAATACATTGAGAGGAACACTGGCAAAGTGGAGTCATTATTAGCCAATGGGATTGTGGAGCTGTATGAAGGGTATATGCTTTCTGCATCTGGTGATCAGCTGCCAACTCTGGCAGATACCTATGGGTATACAAATTGGCTAAAGGATCCTGTAGTGGTATGATTTGAATTATATATTCTTTTAGAATAGGATTGGATGATGATGTTGATATGTCTTGTGCCTTAGCTAACCAGTGCTCAGCCCTGGAGAGAAGAGACACATCTCCATCCAATATTTACAGGAGTGATGCTCTCAATACTATTACATAATAACTTTGTACTATTTATTTCAGTGAGATTCATTGTAGATGGGTTTCTGTTTGAGTGGACTACCGATGGAGTTCTACAGCTACCACAGCAATCAATCATGGATGATGCCAGTCCTGTAAAATTGAGCACTTGAATGAAACTAAGACTTGTGAGAAAATTAGATCAGATCAGCTGTACAAGTGGTCTTTGGGGCCAAGGTTCCACTCAAGCAGGAAGTGAGATCCATTATATCTTTCTTTGACATTCTGAAAGCAGGGCTGG
>JBBPOR010000524.1:0-21310 GCA_038091555.1 Leccinum sublutescens | reverse complement strand
GAAAATTCGGTCCTCGGGGTGCTTTTGGCATGGCCCTGGAGCAAGCGCTGTTTCGCCTCCGCATTTCTAGAGGGAATGGCAGACCTGTTTCGTATAGAGTCGACACAAGTGCGAAATTCGTTTGTTCGGTCTTGGATTGCCATGGGGCTAAGGAGGAATGACACGAACAATACTGCCTCGGCAAGGTGACGGCATCGCCGTCCGCCCGGCCGATCTTGCCGCAATCAACGGCCTCCGCGCGGAGTTTTAAGAGCGGAAGCAAAGTCTCTATTTCAAACACCGCAACACCAGCGTATAGGATCTAGATGTCAAAGTTGAGTGCACTGGGGAGACGCGCTAATACAGCACTACTAGTAGTACACCAGACACCGCGTTTGGCGCCACGTCTCGCCTTTATTACCCCCATCAGATTGTTTTATTCCCGTCCTACGCTCAGCGACGTTCTTCCATCCTCCTCGACACGCCTCACTACGAAAATACACATGCCCTCGTCTCCGAAGCCGAAATCCAAAGTCCTCGTGCTTGGCGCAGGAAACTTTGGCAGTTGTCTTGCAGATCACCTCGGCGACTGTGAACACGAAGTTTACATGTGGTCCAGAGATGACGGCTTTGTCGAATACTTTAATGCACATCATCGCAATCCAACCTACTTGAAGGATCATATCTTTTCGAGCAACATTTGCGCTGTTGGCCCAGAGATCCCGGATCAAAAGATGATTCAGCGAATGGATGTTCTCTTGTTTGCAATACCCACCCAAGGGGTCAGGTACGATAGCATTGCTTCTGAATGTTCTGATCGCAACAAATCGCTATCAGGGAAACTCTGATCAAACTGCGAGCCAATCTAGTTGGGGAAAAGCTGCCTCTCATGATTTTCGTGAACAAGGGTATCGAGACGACTACCCAGGCGCTGACTCTCGAGATCATCGCTGATACATGTGGCAGCGACATCGCGCGAGCCGCAACGTTCATTGTAGGTCAACATGTGTAGATTATACCAACGACTGTGGGAACTCACATTTGCAGTCGGGACCATCGTTTGCCTCGGAGAGTTGGTATCTCGACGTGGTCTCGTTATAATTCTGCTGACCAAGTGGGTTAGTTGTTCGCAGACAACCTACCTCTGTCTCTGTTGCCTCCTTGACGGAATCGCAGGCCCAAAAAGCATCAGAGGTATTTCATCAACCATGGTTTCGATGGTAGGGCTCACTTGTGCATGCTCAGACACCCCCCTGTGGTCTCATTGTAACAGCTACACAGGCAGCGACCCGATCGGACTAGAGTTAGCTGGTGCCCTCAAGAACGTGTATGCCATCGCGGCAGGGATGGCTGATGGCCTAGGTTATGAAAACAATACCAGAGCAAGTTAGTCCAGGCGATCTCCGAGCCAGGAAGAATTGACTATTGAATGAGTTTTTTAGGTCTCATTACTCGAGGATTGGGTGAGATGACGCGGATAGGTACAGCCTATGGGGCGTCCCCGCTGACTTTCCTGGGTCTCGCCGGCGTGGGAGATCTCTTCCTCACGTGTAGCTCCTCGACAAGCCGAAACTACACGGTGGGATACCGATTAGGGAAGGGAGAGACGCTCAGACACATCATTGACACGCTTGGAAGTGTAGCCGAGGGAGTAACGACGGCAAAGGGTCTCAAGCAGATTATCGATGAGATGAACGTGTCTGCACCTATCGCAAACGGGGTGAGTCACTAGAATTCGCTGCCTGGTTCCCAGCTGAGTTGCAAAAAAAATCGGGATTCTACATGTGACAGATTTATGAGGCCTTGTACGAAGGTATGGTGTTCCGCTGAAGCATATGGCAAGGGCTGAGCTTCGACACCGGTAGACAAAGATGTGAAGACTGGGGTGCAAGAACTGATGAACCGGCCTCCCTCGCGAGAGTTAGATCTGCCAAAGAAGACAGGTGAACATGCAAAGCGGCTGTTGAGAAAGCTGGGGATGGAGAGCACTGCGTCGGGGGGGACGGAGTCGGTAGAAAAGCAAGATTAGTGTGTACTAAATAGCCGGTGGAATGCCACGTCCGTGAGGAGCGCACGAATGCGGTATGTCGGTCCCGGTGCCTTGTCCTGACCCACGGCTGACGTTGCCCGAATATGTAAGACCGCGCAAAAGCCATTCGTGTCGGAGCGGAACCTGCCTCGGTGTGAACGCGTTCATACGTGTTGCATCCTCTACGCACATGACCGCAGTATACTCAAGGGTCGCTACGATGAGCCCCTGATTCTGATTACATAATTAAACCAACAATCAAACGGGATTTTTCTCGCGCTTTTTTTTTTCCTTCTTTTTTTCACAAAATTTTCGTTAGTTGTTCCCGAAGTCCGACAGTCGACCGACCGGGTGAGCGCGAGCGACTTGGAACGAGCTACTTCTCTCCCTCTCTCAACTCTTCTCCGCGTATTTTTTCTCAAGTCGAACTCTCTCCTTTTCTTCTTACTCCGCGTCTTTTCTCCTTTTCATCTTCCGCTTTTTCAACTGAAATGGTTTCCCCACTCTGGAACGCTGCCTCTGAGGGTAACATCGACCCCCTCATAGCCATGCTGCACACTGCATCGCCTGCCGATGTCGAGATCAGAGGTATATTTCTCCCCCTCTCTTCCCCTTCTATGTTTTTTTATGTCCTCCTTACAGGCCATTCCGGTGCCACGCCCCTCCAGGAAGCCGTCAAGAATGGCCATCTTGACGTGGTCAAGGCTCTCCTTGACAAAGGTTGGTTATATTCGATCCTCGATCGCGTCGCGTGATTCATCGATCTCGTCGTTCTTTTATCAGGAGCGGATCCTTCTTCTGCATTGACCCATGGCTCCCCAGACACGTATACGACGAACCCTGAGATCATTGAACTATTGAAAAACGCATCCCTAAAAGGCTTGACGCTTCCGGACCATCCCTATCCGCAGGACCCCAACGCTGATCCATCCAAACGATTTTATTCCATTCCCATTCCTCCCTACGGCTATTATCCATCTCTCGCTCCCGTACCCTCTCTTCCTGACGGCTCACCTGCTTATTATCAACCTCCCCCAATGCCCCTCGGCGAGAACGGCGCATTCGGAAACCTCCCTCCCCCAGAAGTAGCTAGATTCATTCCCTGCAGGTATTATCCTGCTTGTCGCTATGGCTCCTCGTGTATTTTTGCTCATCCGCAGGGCCCTTACTATCCTGCACCTCCCGCACCCGCTCAGTATCAGACTCCTTACGACCCAATGAATCAGCAACAGTACGCTCAAAGTTATTATCCACCACCACCTTCCTTCCACCCTCCCGCACCTGTCCCACCCCACATGAACCCTGTATCCCCACCGCTGCCCCCATCCATTCACACTCCTCCTCACCCTCCCATTGTTCATGCGCGCTCTACCTCAGAAGTACTTTCTCCCATCCAAACCCCTATCCAGCCTCCTTTTGGCCCAATGTCTCCTACATCGCCGTCTTACCCTCAACCTGCGCATGCCCCCCTTCCTCTTTCCATCCCCACCCACCCTCCACCTCATCAGCCTGCGACTGCCCCCGGTCACCAGTCTCCGCAGTCAATGTATCCGAATGGACCTGTATCCGCTCCCCCATTCTCAGTGCGTCAAGATTCAACACCCTATCCTCCATCAGTTCCACATGCGCATTCTCCTTATGTCGAGCCCAATGGTGCGCACAAGTCTCCACCTCATCCTCAGAGTGAAAACTTTGGCCCTCCTCCTTCCTTCCGACAAGGAATGAACCACAACCGCAGAGGCGGCATGCGAAGAGGCTCTTTTGGAGGGAATCGAAAACCTGCGTGTCTGTTCTACCCCGCTGGTAGGTGTAGAAACGGTGACGAATGCCGCTTCCCTCATGTCATCCCTGATACGCCTGCGCAATCTCAGTTGGGAGCTCGAGGTTCCCGCGCGAGAGAGGGCGCAAACGATATTGGTCCGATTCAAGAAAATCTTGCTGCCATGAACGTACGAGACGTGAGCATATCATTTTTCGGTTCACCTCGCATTGCCTGAATTTCTCTGCTTCTCTCTAGGATGTTCAACCCCCTCGCGGTATGAACGGTACGAATGATTCAAGTCGCTCACAGTCCACGGATCCTAGCAACCGCCCTAAGGCCTTAAAAACCAACGGGTCGCGAATGGAAAAAAGGCCCTTCGTTAAACAGCAGCGAGTTCCGAACGCTGATGAGTTTCCCGTGCTTGGTGGATCCACGACCACGTCGTCGAGGAGTTCCGCAAATGGAGCCTCTGTCACCAATGGACTCCCAGGTCCTACTGCCGCTCAGGTACTCCAGGCACCACCACCCTTCCGCAAAGACGCCACAAGGGAAGCTGGTACCCGGAGTGTCTCACCGGAGGAGCTTCAGGCAAAAAGTCAAATCGTGGGTATTGCTGAGACCTTGTGTGACATGTAATTGACGATTCCAACAGGATAACAAACTGGCGGAAGTAAATGTTGCTCAGCCTAACGGTGCGAACGGCAATGTTGCTTCTAAGTTGGCCAAGATCTCTTTCGCTGAGGCGGCGACCGGAACCCCCGACTCTGCGAAGGAAGTCTCGGTTTCCGCGTAAAAGGAATGTTTATATCGTCCATGTATACATCATTTCACCTTGTTTGGACTTGGTTTCGAGGTGCTGACCTCCAGCTTTATTTATTACTGTCAAATTTGTTCTTCTGCACATAGCACGGTTATTTCTTACGCATTGTGTTTTTCTTTTGCATCTGCTCTTTGGTGACTGTTTCTAGAGGCTTCTACGATTCGATGCGACCTTTGTTTGTCTCACGCTGACCGGTACACATACTATTTACATTTACTATCTACTATTACGGTGTCATTCACTTTTTTTTTTTGCATAGCATACCACTATCGATGTCCTGGTCTGAGAGTAACTTGGTAAGATACTCTCCATCTACATAGCTTTTGCAGAAATTTGGATGTCACGCCCAGTGCTCCAAGTTCCTGATTTGCACCCCACTCGTACCAATCACTTGCCCGATCTCATGAACGGGAGCTCCCGGGTCCTGCGTGCGCAAGGCATTCAACACGCTTTCACGCTTGTCCTTGGCGACCACGACCACGAGGCCGATGCCCATGTTGAAGGTGCGTGCCATTTCCAACGGCGCGACTCCGCCTTCCCTCATCAAATACCGAAACACTTCCGGCAGCTGCCATGTAGACGCATCCACGTAACAGCCGAGCCCTTTCGGGAGAACTCGGGGGATGTTCTCTATGAAACCGCCACCGGTTATGTGAGACATGGCTTTGATGAGGCCCTTTTGCGCAGTCGGCAGCACTTGCTTGACGTACATACGGGTCGGTACGAGCAGTTTTTGGCCAGTGGTGCAAGTCGCGTCCCAGGGGCAGGGAGCAGAATAGGACAGACCTGAGAGGGATATGATCTTGCGGACGAGAGAGAATCCGTTGGAGTGCAATCCGGAAGAGGCGATACCGAGCAAAACGTCTCCTTCGACGATGTCGCGAGGGAGAACCAAGTTCCTCTCGACGACACCCACGGAAAACCCGGCGAGGTCATAGTCCCCTGAGCGTGAGATGGTCATAGAGTGAATCACCGCGGATCATGGCAGCGTACGAGACAAGTCCTTACCGTCGGAATACATCCCTGGCATTTCGGCGGTCTCACCTCCGATGAGGGTGCATCCGGCTTGTCGACATCCGTCGGCAATGCCTTTGATGACGCTCGTTGCAACGGTGACGTCTAGCTTACTGCATCCATAATAGTCCAAAAAGTAGAGTGGTTCTGCGCCTTGAACCAACAGATCATTGGCAGACATAGCCACCAGATCGATGCCTGCCGGATTCAGCTCAAGTCGAGTCTTCTGACAGAGTAGAGTTCAACACTCACCAAGAAGATCATGAATGCCCGTTTCGATGGCGATGCGGAGCTTAGTGCCGACTCCGTCCGTTCCACTGACCAGTAATGGGTCTTTGTATCCCACAGCTTTTAGGTCAAAGATGCTCCCAAAGCCCCCTATTTCTGCATCCGTACCGGGGCGTCTGGTTGCACGCACAAAAGGCTTGATGGCGTCGACGAGAGAGTTCCCTGCGTCTACCGATACGCCAGCCTGCGCGTACGTGAGGCCTTTAACAGCGGATTTGGTGTTCCTCAATGCTCTACCAGGAGCATAAGCATAGCTAATCCGACCAATAAAAACTTGACTTGCCTATGGGCTATGTCGCGGCGATACACCATGCCTTCGAACGAGATCTTGTCAATTGCAGCGTACACAGAAGCAAGTGCATCTTCTAATGATGGGGCGACAGCTGACACAGCCAAGACACGACCGCCTGCAGTGACGAGTTCATCTCCGTTCAGCGAAGTACCGCAATGGAAAACAACGACTTCTGCGAAAACCAATGAGTGGAAATGCGGTTTTCGTGTGGCGATACTCACCGGATGGTATTTCCCCGATTTCAATGCGTTTGCCCTTTGTGTATTCGCCAGGGTAACCGCCTGATACTAACACGACCGAGACTGCGGAACCCGGTCGAGCGCTTATTTTTACCGAGTCGAGCCGGTGCTCTGCACAGGCCTACCTAGCCCGAAGACTAGTCGGCATTCTGAGGACGTGTGAAACGAGACGACGTACGAGGAGTACTGCAGCGAGGTCCACGTCATCGTTCAGTAGAAGAGTAAGAGCCTCGGTCTCTGGATCGCCGAACCGGACGTTGTATTCCAGTAATTTTGGTCCTTTTTCGGTAAGCATCAATCCGACAAAAAGGATACCAACGAATGGGAAACCTTGGGGATGAATGGAGTGAACAGGATGTTCTGCGAGGGCAAGGTTGATAGACATACCTTCTTTCCTCATGCCGTCGATAGTGGGGCGGAGAGTTTCTCGCATGATGCGATCCATGATAGCAGGAGTTGCTACGGGAGCCGGGGCGTATGCGCCCATACCACCGGTGTTCAACCCCGTATCGCCTTCACCGATTCGTTTGTGGTCTTGTGCAGGAGGAAGGGGGACGATCGTGTAACCATCAGAGAAAGCAAGGACGGATATCTCGGGGCCCTCGAGCAGCTCCTCGATCACAACTTCGTTTCCTGAGGAGAGATTACAGCGACGTCAAAGATTGTGAAAAACGGTGTTGCGAACCTGCAGCGCCAAACACATTATCTATCATGATCTGCTGTAGACCTTGTATGGCTTCATCGGTAGATTCCGGGATGAGGACACCTTTGCCAGCAGCAAGCCCACTGGCTTTGAGCACGACTCGATAGCCACAGGTGCGGACATGTTCGATTGCTTCGTCAAATTGAGAGGACGAGAATGTGCGGAACTTAGCCGTGGGGATGTTGTGACGGGACATAAATGCCTTGGCGAACGCCTTACTTCCCTCCATTCTTGCGGCTAACTCTGTGGGTCCGAATGTGGGTATGCCAACTAGCGACCTCGAGTGAGCAACATGCTGGAGCGTGCAGCTATTTTTGACCGACCTTTACGGAAAGATGTCTCAATGCCTCGCACCAAAGGTTCCTCCGGGCCAGGAAGGACGAGAGTAATCTAGTGCGGATATTAGCGGTAGACGGAGATATCTGTGTGTGGTACAGACCTCATTCTGGACGGCGAATTGGACAAGTTGGTGATAGTGTGGGGGCGTGAGGTTCAGGTTCAGGTTCTCAGTCTTTGGGGTGGTGGCGGTCCCACCGTTTCCGGGCGTAACATAGATGCGAGTGACGAGAGGGGACTGAGCGAGCTTCCATGCCAAGGCATGCTCTCTACCTCCGCTGCCTATGACGAGGATCTTGGCAGTCATCTCTACGATATCTGTGTGTACTTGACGAAACAAAGCAAGACTGAGATGGAACCGCAAGTGATTACGATGGGAAGTGGTAGATAAGATAGCAACCTAAAAAGCTATCGGCAAACGAAGGTACCCGGGCTTTCGCGGACGGGTCTGCTGATACATACACTGGCTGACAGACCAGAATAGCAGATTGATGGCGCCGACCTTTGAAAAGAGAGTGGAGCAGATGACGCCACGGTCAAACTGGGGTCTCCTTGTCCCCTCCATCGCTGCGCAGCCATTTTACTCGGTTCTGCGGGAATTGTGAGCGAGGACACTGAGTTATTCGCCTAGTAAGAAAAAAGGTCTCAGGGATGTCAGATGTCAGGAACACGTTGTTCTACACTTCGCTCGAACCGTTTGAAGAGGCGAGTACTCGCGCTCCTTGCAACGTTGGGGAATGGGCAGTGCTGAGCGCTTGTGTGTTGCGCAGAGCCTGCTTACCGCGGAACGAAATTCTCCGCAACCCTCGCCGGATGAGCTCAACAAGCGAATGGAGGATGAAAAAGTTCAAGTTCAAGTCTCACGGAGGCTGTCTCGCAAGGACTCAAAAAGCAAAGCCTCAAGATCGTTATGGCATAGGAAATCCGTAAAGAAGCCCACAGCAGTTGAGTCGCCCGCCGCAAGTGCTGCCACTGCCACTGCGCAGGTGAACTTGAAGCACCTCTCCAGGTCTTCCTTGCACACAATGGACCAAAACGATGACAACAACGACGACACGCGCAGCTCATATGAAAACCAGAACTCTTCCTTCTCTCGTTCCATCATCCCAGATCCTCTCGGCGAACTCCCAGCTTGGTTCAAGAAGGAGAGCGAGATGGCGGCAGCAAACATTTCCACTTTCAGGATCAAATATCCTCTTCACAATCCAAATGGCCCTCGTTTCTACAAGAATTTTCACCTACTCCCGCCTGCCTCCCTCAACCGTCCGCCCACTCTTTTCTCACCTTCTTTTCCACCCATGGCCGCGTCTGTACACAGTATACATGACCGTTCTGAAGATTCAACACGTCTTGCTGGCCCCAGCCGCACACCCTCGGGCACGCCCTTGCCGACTCCGAACTCGTCCCAAGTAGGCATACCCGATCCCACCAAGCCACGCAGTCGCAAGGCCTCCCAGGACAACGTTGATTTAATGGATGTCAGTGATCCCTGGGGCACCCACTGGCATCACCAGTCGCCATATGATGCGGGCAACAGCATTACCGGCGATCTTCCCGAGGTGATCCATCCATTTCTTCCATTTCTTCTTTGTTTCACAACTGATTGACGCCGCGAAGGGTCCACCACGTTCCCGCTCGCGCCTATCGAGCAACAATGCGGCCCCCACTCGCCGAAAGACCGTGACTCCCTCCCCTCTCTCCCAGTCGACGTCTGCACTGCACTTGCAAACCGTGGAGCCTGTGCATGTCACGCGTAAGCTAAGTAAGCGTCGCAGGTCCGCTTTCGGCGGACTCTTTGGTACACACGGGAAAGATACGCCAGACGAACCAGAGGTATCTGTCGTCGAAGACCCTTCCCCCAGCTCACCGAGGCGATCGTCAACTATCCCAAACGGTGCTCTTTCCGGTGAATCGAAGCGCCTGTCTACCCTCTCCCCGATGTCCATATCCGGGAATGGTTCCACAGCAGCGTTGTCAAGCTACTCGACATCAAAGAAAGAGAAACGGCAGAGCGTCCTTTCGAGGTTGGTCAGGAAGTTCAGCGTCTTGCGGAGGTCGGGTCGAGATCCCAGAGCTACCGACAACGAATCGCATGAGGGTGGAGTAGCACTTTCGGCTGTGGATGAGCACTCATCACGCCGCTCGTTCGCTTCACAGAGACAGCTGTCTCCGGAGAAGAAGGTGTCGGATCCATCTAAGCGTATTCCTCCTCCACGGTTAGACACGGATACAGAGCCACAGGGTGATCAGGGCCCGTCAATAGAAGTTGAGCGGGCTACCAGCGACCGTAATTCGACCATCTCTTATGATGTACCCTTCTCGCCGTTGGGGAAATTGATGATTGCAAACCCGGATGCCCCAAGTTCTGGGGGTACTACTCCCGTCAAGTTGAACCATGTATTGCCGCCAGTAGCTCCCAGCGAACCCCCACCGGAACCCAAGCATCCCACTCAGAATGTGTCATCTACAAGCCGTCTTTACTTAGCTGATCGGCAGCAGGCTCCCCAGCCCTCTTTCTCAGCTGGCAGGTCGTCACCCATCCCAGGTCTCCTCAGCCCCATCTCCGTCGCTGTCCCTGCTGTCACTTTTCCGGAATTTTCGCAATTTATGACCACGTCGCATTCTGAACCTGCTCCATTTACCTCGCCTCCTACTTCGTCACCGTTTCCAGGACTTGGCATATCTACTAGTGCTCCACCGCCAGCAAGATCATCACCATCACCAACCAAGGAGGCCTCACGTCCTGTACCTCCTTATTTAGCGGTTCCCATCGACGACTCTCCATTATCCAGGTCGTCACTTCTTGCCAATCCTCCTACTCCTTACGGCACCGACGAGCCACATTCCAGGCTGCCAAGTTTCGAGAGAATCCCAACGGATCGTTCTGGTGACAACAGACGATCACAGGATGTGTCTCCTCCCAAATCGGTTTCACCCACCAAACGAACTGATGACCATCCAATAGAGGGCGAAGTTCGGGTTTCCAAGTCTAATTCGACAACGAGCAGGAAGACAGAGACTTACAAGCTTGTTAGGACGCTTTCGGATAAGGTCTCGACTTCATCCGAGGCAGCGTTCCAGGCGGAAGGTGACCAGTGGTTGGTTGTCAACTCTGTCGATGCCCCCCGTCGCCGGAGGACGAGGGAGAGGGCGGAGAGACCCTCGAGAACATCCCACGAGAGGGAGCGCGAAAGAGACCGTGAAAGGGAGGTAGGGAGGGATCCTGAGAGACCGAGAGCAAGAGCAAGGGAACGGGACAGGGACAAGGAGCGGGACAGGGAACGGGAGCGGGAACGAGAAAGGGAAAGGGAACGGGAACGGGAAAGAGAACGAGAAAGGGATAGGGAGCTGAGGGATAGGGAGCGAGAACGGGAACGAGAACGAGAAAGGGAGAGGGAGAGGGAACGAGAAAGGGAAAGGAACAGAGAGAGAGAAAGAGAGAAAGAGAGGAGCAGAGATACAGAGCGGGACAGGGGCAGGGATAGAGCAAGGGACAGAGAAAGAGAGCGAGAAAGGGAGAGGGAGAGGGAACGAGAAAGGGAGAAAGGAGAGAAGGAGCGGCAGCGAGAGCGCGATCGGGCGAGGGACGAAGATCGTGAACGTAGGCGGAGGCAAGAGAAGAGTGTTCGACGAGGAGATGAAGACCAACGTCGAACCTCTAGCCATGCAAGGGCAAAATCACCCCCAGTTGACAAAGTGGATTCCAGTTCTCTCTCGGGACGGCCTGGACGGGCTCGTAGTCTCGATACCGCAGAACGTCCAACTCTAGTTCAACCTCTGTTATTCACCTTGCAGGACGAGCCACCCCGCCTCCGCAAGAGTGACGATCGACCACGCGATTCCATGCATCAGGGTTCCTCGAAGACCGCACGTACCAGCCCGAGCCCAATCGTAACGGTTGCACGTGTTGATCGCCTGCCATCCATGTCCGCCCGGCCAACGTCCGAGCTGACTTCGGCAGCCGATCTAAATGCTCTTAGAGCTCGCGAAGCTTGGGAGATGGATCGGTTATGGAAGGGCAGGAGCCTGGTTCAAGGTCAACCTGATACCAGCATGTTGACTTCCCCCTCCGGCATGGACTTGAAAGCTCTCAATAACGAGACAGCCAGAGACGCCTTTGCGATACAAAGCTTTGCGCATGGATCGAGTCACACGTCGTACGTCGTGCAGCCGTTGCAAGCGCACCCCATACCGGCCAGCGTGTTTTATGCTAACATGCCATCTGCTCCGCCGCCAATCATCTATGCTGCTACCTCTCCATATGGGCAACCGCATCCTTCGTCTTCGAGGGACTTCACATACCAATCCATACCCAACTCGTTCTCGTTTCCCTCCAAAGACTCCTCCGCAGACCCTCCAGCTCGTCCCAACCCTCTACCTAATCCCCCGCGCCAATCGACTTATCAACCTGCCCAAATACCGGTCTTGTCAAATAGGAACAGTGGATCTGCTTCAGAATATTGGGCAAAGTACGCTAACACGCCTTCACATTCATAATATACCCAACTTCAATTTCGTCGTGCGCATTGAAGCATTTTGCACTACATACATATTTCGATTTCATCCTCACTTAGACTCTTCACGTACGCTCACTCATGATATTCCCGAACCCGTTCACTTATCTTTTTTTCTCCTTCATTCTAATGTTGGGCTTCACTTGGGGCTTTGCTTTCATCGTTATTGTTGTTTTCACTCCTTTTTTTCACTAATTACTTATTAACTTGGACCATGCGGACCTCTACCGTGTAACAGCTCACTCCAAATCTAAGCAAGAGCGACAGCTTAATGAGATCAATACATGCACTAGTAGCATCCCATCTGGTATCGACCACACAAGCGTCGAAGACCAAACAAAAATAACAAATTGTTTATGGAAATAGCAATATAAATTACGTAACTTATCTACCACCTCCTAACGCACATCTTGAGCTGTCTGCGTTAGGAGGGAGTCGACTGTACTATGAACGAACCCAACACCGTCGAAGGTGATGTCATAGCCCATCCGTAAGTTCAATCGAGACTCGAGTGAGATTCACCGATTCTTACTAAACTGTACCAAACACAGAGCGAAGGCACCTCCTCTCCCTCCCGAACTCTTGCTCCGCATCTTTCACCATGCCACCCACGTACCAGGGACCCTCGTCCCCGACATCTACGACAACGCCAGCATCTTAGGTCCTCTTTTTATCAAGCAGTTTCACTCCGCCCTCCGGAAGGCTCTCATCACTAAATGCTCCCTCGTCCGCGTCTGCAGGCAATGGTGGCATCTTGCCGCGCCGATTCTCTATACTTCTGTCTACATTGGCAGTGCACGCCACGTGTCATCCCTCTGCAGCACGCTGGAGCGTTCCGCCGAGGGCACGGGCGCAGTCGTTGGCACGCGACCGCTTGGCGAATACACGCAACGACTGGACATCATCACACCTGACTGCGACGAGTACCTATACTCGGATGCTGATTGTGATTTGATTAGAACGCTCATGCAGTGCATGCGCCACCTCACCATCTTCTCGATTGCCGCCACCGCCTACTACGCCAACCCGGTTTTACCGTACTTTGTTCTTGACGGACTCCGCTGTTCTGCGAATTCCTTGCGCGTGCTCGACTGGTCCTCACCCGACTTGCGTCCACCCGTCTTTGAGATCGAGTGTCTCCTCGGCAACTGTTCCCAGCTCCGCGTTCTGAACTGTCCTGGCGTGCATTGGTCGTGGGAGACCGATCAGGTCACTATTCCACCTACCGTGACCACGCTTTGCATGCGTACCTTGGTCCGGGTCGAGTCATCTCCTGTTCCCAATTACTCATACATCGACCGTGAAACCATCCCACCCGCTCCCTTGCCCGTTCTCAAAGGTGCAACTATCTCACCCGCTCCCTTGCCAGCCCTCCAAGAACTCGTCCTTGACTTTTGCGGAGGGGACTGTTCTTGCCGCTACCTTCTCCACACGTATGGCCACCAACTGCTCTCGGTCCACCTGTACAAACCCGGCCTATTTCCGGGTCAACTCCTCCCTTACTTGCATAAGCTTTCACAGACATGTCCCAACTTGCGTCGTCTCACTATCACCTCGAACAATCTCATGGGCTACATAATCGAGTCCAATCCCGTCTGTGGGCCTCTCACCAACACTGACTATCTGGGGCTGAGAGTTCCCTACTCCTCTCAGCAGGATTTGAGAGCGCTTTTCGGGTTCTTGGAATATATGAGGCCTAGGATGCCCTCGTTGCAGGTAGTACAGCTCCTCGATGAGCCTTACGTCGGGTGTTTTCTCGAGAAGCGCACGAAGCTCGCCAAGCATGAGTTGCGCCAGTTTATGGAAGCCAACGCGACGGTTCGGTTGGAAGACCAGGACGGGGTGTTGTTGGCAGGTTAGAGAGCCTCCTATCGAACTGGCCGTCACTGTTACTGACCCCGCTGTGGTGTGATTTAGACAGATTTAAGGCACTTGGGTATATGTGACAGTCAGTCAACTAGCTGTGATCCTGAACCGTGAAACTTGTTTGTTCCGCAGGCTAAGTAGTGAGAAGGTCCTAATGCTTCGCGGTCATAAGGAAGAAAATGGGCTCGATACAGATACATGATTCCCACATGAATGATAATACAAAATATGCAAATTGTGCCAGGTTAACCATGAAATAAGTTGGTCGTGAAAGCGGGGGCATCGCCAAAGGAACATGGTAACTCGAGAATAGCATACTGTCTCCAAAAACCACTGTCACGACGAGTACGCACGATAATCCAGGGGGAACTCTGGCACGGGATAGTCATCCCATTGACGTTCGCCGCTATCAAGGAAGCGTCGCAGCCTGGCGACTTGTGACGAGAGATACATAAGGATGATCTGCATCTTGATGTCGAGTTTCAGCTTTAATATCTCTTCGCACGTCCGTAACGCTTGTACCCGCGTCGCTACAAACATGTTGCCAGAGAAACCAAGCTCTTTAAGGCTATCGACCATTTCCCCGAATTCTGAGCACCAAGCGAGGACGCCAAGCTGCCGTGCGCGGATGAGTCGATCTCGGATAGCAAATCGTGTCGTGGGGAAGGAGACATACCTGACCGTATTGTTTGAACCGCCCGTATAATACGTTTGGCGCTGCCTTGAGTGCAAAGTCAAAGGCCTCATTCTGTTTGATGACTTCGTCATCTGGTATATAAGGTTGAACGACCGGTTGGGGCTGAAAGGTCGTCAGTCTAAATCAACCCAGAGACAGATGATCCTTACCTCGGGTCGTGGAGGGGGTTCCTGGAACCACTGATGTCCAGAGTAGTCGACTTCACCACCAATATCGACGACTTCAAGGTTCTTGCCTGTGTAGTCCATTCTAGGTCGTGAATAAGAATCGAGTATGCCGGACTGAACAAAGAAGGCTTCAAGGAGTCGCGCAAGGTCTTTGGGAAGTGGTGACTGTTTAGATTCGGGTTGCTTAGCAGGTATGAAAATCGTTTGTCGGTCCGGACTTTGACTGATCGAGGTAGTTCAAGCGTGAGAATAAAATCAAATGCAGAACTGCAGACGTACAGGCTGACGGGAGACGGTGGAGCTTTGACGAGGTGGAACTTGGGGCCGTTGGATAATTGGCGACGAGCGGCAAGATCCTGTGGGCAATCAGAAAGGAAAGTATGACTCATCAGAAAAACTGACTTTGTGGATGTGGTGGAGGGATGTCCTAGACGCTTTGAAAGAAGGTTGGCGTTGAGCTCGAGGGCTAGCTGTGCGGGACTTCTTAAGTCTTGCGATAGATTGCCGGTGGCGCTCAACGGAGATCTGACTAATCTGAGATATCTGGCGGCGGAATTGTGGAGAAGGTGATGGAAGCGCAGAAGCAAATGCAGTGGTGGGTGTGGTACTCGAAGTAGGGGAATAGAGAGCACTGTCAAGCTGTGTGGGTGATGTTACGAACGACCCCAAGTCTGATTCTGGGCTCTCTGGGTAGACGTTTGTACGGAGAGGATGCAGTATTGGCCTGGCAGGGGAGGCTATTGGTTGGCGCGTCCGCGGAGGAGGGACAGGGACAAGAGGGGGTGGAATGGGCAGTGGATAAGGGGAGTCGGGTGCGAAGAGTGCAGACGGATAGAAAGTAGTGATATCGGGGAACCGGAGTTGGACTGAATCACTGAGAGCGGAAATGCGCGATGGAGGGAAGACTGCAGACACCTCGAACGGATCAGGATGAGTCACGTTCCGACTAAGCCAAGATGGGGACGGAGGCAGGAAGGATGATCTCGCAGAGGCGTGTATCAAGGAACTCCTTATCAATGATGCCGGGGAAGCAGTAAGGTCTGATGGATTCACAATCTGGTAGTAAGATGCGTCACGACCGAGTCCAGCAGGTGCGGAGTGCTTTCTCCTGAGTGGTGGTGGTGGTAAAAAGATGGGAGCGGGAGAGGGTTGCTCAGGAAGAGAGGATATAGACGCAGTAGGTGACGGTACGCTGTCGATGTCGCCAGCGGTAAAAGACGAGGAAGAAGGATGAGGCGGGTCAGGAGGGAACTTTGGTAGGGGAAGGATGAGAGAATTAGCGAAATCGATGAATGCAGAGTGTGAATCAAAGTCACGCACAGGATTCCGCTTCTCACTTCTGATGGTATCCACCGACGAAGTGTCTATAGGTTGAGACACAAACGAATCACGAAGGATTTGTGAGAGAGGCTTGAAGCGCTTGAAAGAGCTGGGGAATCTATGCCTCCGTTTCGCAAGCTTGGGCGAGCACAGGGCCTGGCTAGCTAATGGGAGTAGAACTGAGGGTGCAGACTTCGTATCAGGCTCTTCTTCGATGGCGTCTTGATCAACAAGTTCGGTGTAACCACCCGGAAACGAGTTGTGCTTGATGGACGATGGGCCAGGGGCAGAAAACTGGGGAAGCTGAGTGGAATCCGCGGCAGAGGTTTCAGGGGTGGGTATATGAGTAGGAGGTTTCGGGAAGGCAAGACAGATGTCGGACTCGTTGGTGGCAGTGCGAGTACGGGAGGAGGAGGCCCTGCTGTCTGTGAAAGAAGAGAGATGGATGGATACTTTTGAGATGTTCTTGAGACGAAAGAGAGTGGATTTGGTGCGAGAGACGGAGGGTGGGGGAGGTGTGGTGACCGAAGACTCGCAGAGGGAAGACGGAACGGGAGTGTGGGAAGAAACGCCGGGAGGGTCGGCAGGAGGGACGTCGTCTGAGGCGATGAGCTCAAAGTCGCCAGCGCCGTCGTCGAGGTCGGTGTCCTTTGAAGGTTGGGGTTGCTTCTTTCCAAAGAGACTGCGCGAGAAAGCGCGGGCCAAGAGTCGGGATGGATCGAAGGAGGGAGTCGAGCTGCGCAGGGAGCCGCGAAGGCCGCGAGGTAGCTTCGACTGGAGAAAGTTGTGCGCCGACGTCGTGTGCTCTCAAGTCCTGCAGATACGGACTTGCGAGGGAGTGCCGGTTGGCAAAAGCGCGACCTTTGAACGAAACCGGGTTTCTAGAAAGCGTGACTTGTGCGTGTCTGCTGGCTGGAATTTTGGGATGTAATGAACGAGCAAAGTCACCGTATCACCTCGTGTACGAAGTCGTCACTCTGCCTCGAGGCAAACTATCGTCCCTCTCGTGGAACAGAGACTGTTCGTCATTGAACTTTACTCTCTAATGCTCAAGCGAGCACCTCCCAGACTCGCCAGCTTGATCCTTTACACCTTAAATATGCATTGAGTCACACCCAGAGCACTAACGAAACCCTTGACCCTAATATTCATTCATAGTTGTGAGATCGAATCTTGCACCTTATCGCCCGCTACTAATAAATGACCCCTGAGTCATCGATGCATCTTTCCTCATGGCCACCAGACACCTATTTCTTCTTCTCAGTGCAACCCCGATCAAAGCTGCACGGTACAAACACTCACAGCCACGCTACCACCACACTTATGCTGCTGCTCGACTACCAGCTTGGATAGCGGCCTGCTCAAACTGTCAAGTGTGTGCATGCCAGGCGGATAAGAAGTGGCGGGAATCAGATCATTAGATTACTTCTTGCAGCTGATCATGAAAGACGCATGCTTCAAATCGCTCGGACCATAAACTTGCCAGAAAATGTGTCATTCGAAGCCCGAGAAATCGTACGAGTACATCAAACATGTAACATTGTGCACGAAGCAAGAAAACAGACGCACGTTGATATCCTCATTCCAGTAAACCCTGTCTTTCTCCGATCTCCTCCGCACCCAACAAATCAGCCTCAGCCGCAGGGGCGATCAAGCGGCGCGTAAACGGAAGTCTCAGAAGAGCCTCCCTCCCCCCCGTCAACACCCTCGCCGCCCCATGCCCGGCCCACGTCACCATCAAGTTGCTCGCAAACCCTCCTCCCATCAATGCGACGACCAAGGCGACCACAAAGAAATCTCCACTCCTCGCATAAAACGTGCGGTTTTCGTCGAACGGATACGGCACTTCGATCGTTCGCATCCAGGATCCCCCGCCAATTTGCATAGGCTCCTGGATTCCGCCTCCACCTATCCCACTTACCCCCGCCGACCCTCCGTCGCACCACAAAACCATGCTTCCAAGTTCATTGGCCCTAGTTTTTGCCTGTTCCCACATCGCCAGTCCGATCGTGGTATCCCAAGTGCGGGCAGGTCCCAGGATCACAGCTGGCCGCGACTCCAAGTTGGCGAATACGGTCGGTGATGTAAAGTCCAGACAAATAGATGATGTCACGGGTATGGGTCGCGTGAAGTTTTGCTCTGGCGGCCCCCACTCAGGTTTCGTTACACCCCTGGGAGTTTTCAAATGCCAATGAGTGATTTGAGGGGGGTCGACCGATGGTATCTTTGAGAACGATTCCGTGACTTTTCATCGTCGTCAGAGCAAGAAGCATCAACAGAAAAGTGATCACTGCTCACAAGGAACGAGATGACGCTTATAATACTGGATGACTTCGTCACCCGGTTTTTGATCTTTGTGTACGATTGCAAATCCGTTCCTCGTATGTTCTGGATCGCCCGCGACATACTCATCGAAGGCTACACCAACGAGTGATGGGAGCTTCAATCCTCGGACCGTCTCAAAGGCATCCTCGCGCTCCTTCTCAGAGTTAAACACCACTGCACTTTCAGGCCAAAGGATAATATTTGCCGCATTCATCTTCTTCATCTGGATAATGAAATCATCCAGGGTGGCATGACTTCCGTCCAATGGATTGGGTAAGACGCAGCTGACTGTGAATGGTGTGTGTTCGACAACATTGGTGCGAGGAAGGGTGTTATAGGTGGTAGACGAGGGAAACGTGAGGGCAAGCAGCATGGCCGCGAGCGACAAGAGCCCTTTTTTGCTGGAAGATAACAGTGGCTGTTTGGCGTACGCATTTTCCAACGACTCGTATTCCGAAGAGCCCATGAGCCACTGAGCCATAAACTCAGAACATACCACAGCCCACGCCGCGACGACCCAATCAATGCCAGCTGGACCAGTAAAGGGCAGCATCCAACTGTATGTAGTGGGAACAGGGGCTGGCCACCAGTTCAACAAGCGACCGAGCGGAGAGACGCGTGACGTGATACACCAACATGTAGTCCAGAGTGCGGGGAAAAGTGTGAACTGAGCCCAATTGGTGTCCACCCGAGATCTGAGATGGATGTGTAGGTAAATGGCAAGGATGACGATTGAGTATGTTGCTGCAGATAAAAAGACGATGGCGACCAGAGACTCGGTGGTGCTGGAGAGGGCAGTGGCTGCCGCTCTCCAGTGTGCGATGGCCGATCCTGCTGTAACCGAGATCCATGAGCAAAGCAATTCCCGCCCTCGAGTCTGACGCCGGCAAATTCTTTGTCCATGGATCATTAAAACGGACAGCAGAAGGACCAGAGGAACGAAGCTGGGCAAGGGCCCAAGAGCCCAGCTTGCAAGGGCAACTTCTCCCAGTGCAAAGAAGGGGGTTGGATGTTGGTTGAGTATGAGTGCTTGCAATGAGGATGCCATGGTTGCGACAGATGGCAGTCAAACCACGAAGGGTTGTGGGAGAGTCGACGACGCTGCTATTTATATGTACCCTTTTGGGGATTGTTTGTTTCGTACCAGCGCTCGTAATGACCGACTATGACTCATTTACAGGATGCCTTGCACCATCTAAGCAGCCTTGAAGCCCGAGTAACAACCTCTAACACCGGTCAGCAGTACAAAAGAACCACGTATTCGATTGGTGCATGACAGTGAGCTTCCAAGCAGAAGCACTAAGCTTGAGAACAACCTGAGAAACGTGCACGATATATCAGTTCCGTCTATTTTGAGCGTACCGATAGCGATCGAGATATAATCACCAATATCCAGGACGGGCATCGGCTATCCCGTTGCCTCCTGATCTGACGGTTGTGGTTCCATAGATGGAGCAAACGGATCCCCGGCGGCATCCATCAACGTGCCAGCTAACAACGCTTCCGCGGTGTCCAGCTCGCCGAGACCATGCACACCCTCGAAAGGCGCACCATCTGGTCCAAGAACACTCATGTCCAGCTCCCCGACCACGTCTTCAACTTGGTTGGCATTCTCATGCACGTCGACATCGACGGTCATACCTCCATCCAAGCCTTTGAACGATGCATCCAACATGACCGCTCCTTCGTCGACAGTGAGCATAGGTTCGGTCGGCTGGAGGGACAGAGCTGGGGGCCTTGGCGGCGAGGGCTTCGTTTGTGGTTCAGGAGCACCTTCCGTCGCGTCCTGAGTAGCATCCGGCACAACTGACACGCCGGGTTCGTCCTGGTCCATGTCTTCGTCGCCCTCCACAACCTCGGGCTCGTCAGGGAGGGGGGCCAGAGGTTCATCGGCTTCTTCTTCGTCATCACTGAATTGCTTGCAGAGGTCCATGAGTATGAGTCGCCCTGCGCGCCAGATCTCAGGCCTCGGGGAACACACCTGTTTTTTGTCTGTTTTCACCCACTTGTATATTTTCATGGACGAACCCGAGGGCGCGCTTTCTGGAGTGATCCATACTTTCTCCCAGCACACGACGGGCTGCATGAGCTGACGCCTTGCAGCCTCCGTCGTGGCGAGGCGCACCCCAATTCTTCGCCTGGTAGCCATCGTCCAAGTCGGTAACTGGAACTCAAAAGGGGATGAATGGACACCTGACACTCCGATGCAGTCGAGTGACACAACGAGCTACTACAACGATACAACACCCTCGTTCAGCCCATCTTCAACAGTGCATACCCCAATGAGTACGCCACCCTTTATCGTTCCGCCGCCACCTGGTGTTTATTCAAATCCACCTGGTATCCTCCGCCCCCTTTCGTCCATTCCCCACCAGACTAACCAAGCTCATCGCGTGAGTCAGACGGCGAGGAGTCTGGAGTCATAACTTTGTCACGTTGGCAAACGAGACATGGTCATGACTCACGGCATGTCTCTTCCTTCCCGTTTAATGGCACGGCTAACCCACCCCACTCACATTTACTAGGCAATCAACGGGGCGAGAATCATATTCGGGATGGAGCACGGTACGTTCCTACCTACCGCTGGGGACTGACCGGAATAGTTCAATCCGCCCAGCTCGGCCCGAGAGCTCGTCTCGTCGGTGATCCCCACTTTGCTCGTTCAAACGTGAACTGGGCGGTCATGTTCATCCTCGCCACGTTCACGGACTGACATATGCGCTTTCGCTCGCCGGCGCCCTTACTTATACATACTGTACTTATTTAGTTGCTTGCCTGTAGTACTTCAAGTGATTAATTATAATGCGCATTCCCTTGCACAAGTTGAGTATAAGTCGACAAGTATCAAGTAAGTAGGATGAAGTGGAACCCTCAATCTACGTCGTAGCTCTATATTTCAAGTCGGCCGTTCAGCCCAACGCAAGACATCTTCAATAGTCACCGCTGGCGATGTAGACTG
>JBBPOR010000523.1:0-21314 GCA_038091555.1 Leccinum sublutescens | reverse complement strand
TTTGTGGGATGTACAGTCCCGCGATACAATTTGTAGATCAAGGGTTCGTAATCCCCTGGACGATAACCTGGTCAAGGGTTCTCTTTAACCTCTGATGTGAGGGGTCTCCCTTTAAGTCTGGGATCCGACAATGACGAAGCGTTTTTAGATGAAAAGTTGTTGTCACGTGTACCGGTGACGGGTGAGGTGGGATAGAGAAAGTAGTCTTGTTCTTATGAAGGCAACCTAGATCCAACAAGGACTATGGCACCTCAACAATCACAAAGACAAAGGGGAGGGGAATGTGTAGGATGGAGGGAATCCAACCAGAACAAGACTAGTTTGTTCGGTTGCTGCATTCAAGTATTTATACTACTGACATGTGTGCACAGACCAGTTTAGGGCCGGTCTGGATAAGCTATGCTAACTAATATGGTAAGTGTTCAACGGGTGCTACCAGGATAAGTCATGTGACCTAGGGCTGTGCAAGTCATGTGACTCGAAAAATATTAGTGGTCACGTGATGCTGACTAAGCAGGTCACATGACTTTGAAAAGTAGAAAATGAAGAGGTTTGTAACATCCCTGAGGTGATAGTTAGCCAAATATAGTATTGTCTCTGATGCCAATTTCCCTTTCTAGACCTATAAATGTCCTCACCTTCAGAATTCCTTTTTTGTTGTGTGTTGTTTCTGATGCCAATTCCCTTTCTAGACCTATAAATGTCCTCACCTTCAGAATTCCTTTTTTTTGTGACTGTATGGTGCACATATCCATATCATCCTTTTATCCTTTCATTTAATCATTCTTGCCTTGTTGTCACTTGTAATGCAGAGAGCTATGTACATCAACAATCTTTCGTGCCATTTGGCACATTGGCTAGCCGGTCACTTGCAGAAAAAATGTACTGCATTATGTGCAAAATTGCTATTGACCTCAGCAAGTGTTGGAAATGTAGACACAATACTCTGCTGAACATGGTTATAGTATATTCCACTAGATGGTTTGGGATGAAAACAGTAGGTCCTATAGGGTAAAAGTAAGCCTATGTGATTTTCTATATATATATATATATCAGTCTTCATTTATTTTCTAGATACCATTTGCTCACCTTGCATTCCATTGGAGCTGCATTCACAATTGCAGCCTACATATAGGACCAATAATTGTAACTGATTTGATCTCAAGGACCAAGCACAATACTTCAACCATGACTTTAGGAACTGGTTCCAATTAAAGACTTTGGCAATCACATACTATGAATCAGTGATTTGGAGCAACAGAGTAAGTCTATGTGGTCCCCAATCACCAGACTTCAAAGAATGAATCTATCGCTTTTTGATCTGAGCTAAGTCATTGTTCTGCATTCTTGAGGCAACTTGGTTGGAATTACATACAGCCGTTGATGATCATACACAATGAAGTAAAAAGAATGAAAAGTGTGTGAAATCACCAAAAATAACATATCCTTTGCTGCAATTGATTACACTATACTGCAGTCGCTCTAATCATCTGATGTCACATTCCTCCCATTCGACAAACATTACTTAGAGCTGAAAAGACTCTTTCATGTGTAAACATATCCTCGAAATTCTGGACAGGTCCCTAGTAGGCCAAATCAATATCAGCAACAGAGATCAATGCATCAGGATTGTATTGATGATATAGAAATCTTGCAACCATTTCAGAAAGTGATGCAATCCCTATTTGCTCAAAAATCTCTCTAAAATTACATTTATAATGGTGGTACCAAAATGAACAATGATTTTACATTAAAACTCTCACATTATAATTGGCATTGCAATGGAAAATACTAGGTATTGATACTCTCTACAATGTTCATCTTCAGCTATCTCTATTGGCATCATACAAGATTCACAAGATTCAAGAAGAAGTGGTGTATTTAGTAATTCTTTTGCAAAGCACTCACCACAAAGTTGAATCAGCTTACAGTTAAACAACTGAGGTGCTGATTGAATAGTAGCATTTGAGAAAGTGAATTAAGCTTGTTTGACCTTCGCCAAGGAATTTTAACTGAATATACAGTATATATTTAGACTCTGTGATTTCTTGAGTGCCAATGCCAATGGCTGACAAACGCCCCTTTGGCATTACCAGATGACCTTGTGCTTCTTTGAGTTAGAGAAGTGGAGCATGGTGGGGCTCTTGGCCCATCAGCTGTTTTTCTGCTCGTTGATGATTGTCATACTTGCTTTTGCCAGCTGAAGCCTGGGATTGCTGCAAAGTCAACAGCTTGTCACCTCTGGATGTGTTCACTTGAACAGAGACCCGAGTAAGCAGCCTGGGCTGTGGCTGTCGAGCACTTGATCATGCCAGATTCATGATTTCGTGAGTGGGGGATGAGAGGAAGAGTGGAAGAGTGGAGAAGAGTGAGTAGAGCAGGAGCTTATCTGTTGAACTGCATGCCCAATTTGCTGCTGTGGCGATGCATTGGTGCGTTGTTGCTGTGGTGCGCTGCCTGCTGGCCGAGCTGGATAGCTGTCCGATGGCTAACTGGTGAGTTCAGCCAGAGTACCATCACCACAGCTCAGCCAGGTAACACCTGCTAGTTCAATCCTGAATGGTAATCCTGTTGATTCAACGCTTGATTCAACCATTAGTAGCTACTGCTCACCTGGTATCATATGGCTTGCAGTTGCACTGGCAGAGAGAGTACTGATTATGGTGGTACAGGGATGGTTGAAGATAGGAAGTGATGATGGTATGTAGGAGTTGGATGATGAAAGGAGAGCTTGAGGGCGATAAAATTTGTCACATATCACATTATGACATGACTAACAAGGTAAGCCATTATATACTTAAACACTATGAATATCTGTCACATTTTTAAAGGTCGTTGACCAACACTACTCGCTACATATCCATAACACATGTTACAATTCATTAAGGACCCCCATTCTTTTTCTTCATCTTGTTCATCTCATTGTCTAGATATGATTTCGTCGAACTCATCTTTTCTTCTGTATGACCAGTCGTCCATAACTGCTCGAGTTTACGTATTATGGATCATCCATTTGTTCCATACCCTTCCATAGGGTTCTATCACGCCATATTTTCCGACCAATCACGGGTCATCCTTTTTGTTCATTTTCCTCACCTATTTAAATATGACATTGTCAAGATATTTCTTTTCTCTAACTTTGACCTCCTCAAGTATCCTAGATACGTCATGGAATATATCCTTACTTACACCTTGAATCCTCTAAGTGACCTCGTTCTGCACTTGAGTGGACACTTCGACTTCTCAGAAAGCCTTATCGTCTAAAGGTTATCAAAGTCGTCTCTTCGCGTTCACCTTGGAATCTCTGATCCCTAAGACCCTCAGAGCTCGTCGTCGTCTTGATCCCTCGACTCTCAAGACTTCCTTTGCCTCGTCTCAGTTGTTCATTCATCCCCTTCTCAAGGGTACCCTTGATCCTACCCGGACCAAGTGTAACAAAAGGTCAAAGTTTGTTTTTCGCACCTACCATTGAAAGTAGAGCCTCCCATCTTTCAACACTCTTCAACCAAGGAGGACCCGCCCTCCTCCCCAAACCCCCCCCACAACCACCCCGCTTCAGATGCTTTAGAGCCCCCTCAGACGCCGAAGAGGAAGAATTCACTCCCCTTGCCACCACCAGCTCTCTCCCAGGAGCTTACCAAACTCAACAACCACCTCAATCCCCTTCTTCCTACGATGAAACCGAGGCCATTGAGTTTTGCAACAGAACACCCACACCCCCACCCAATAGGTCACTGACCCCCCCATCCAGCAAATCACCCACACCTCCAACAGCTCCACCTATCATGGGAAAAAAACCTGTAGAACTCTGTCTAGGGGCACCTACCCCTTTTGATGGCTCTTTGTCGTCTGACCAACGCGGCCACCTATGACACTGAGGCAAAACAAATCACCTACATCCTCTTTTACATGAATAAAGACTCCGCCCTTACTTAGGCATCCACATTTCATGCCAAAATTCTCAGCTCCGCAACCCCCTCTTTCGGAACATTAAAAGACTTCCTCAGGGAGTTTAAACAAGCTTTCGACCATCAAGACAACAAAGCAGACACCATTGCCTGGCTGTCCTCGACCAGGATGAACAAAGATTCCTCACTCACTGTCTATATCTCGGAATTCCAGAATACTCCTCGTCCACAAAGACAGACAAAGATCCCAATGCTATGGATGTCGACACCATCAAAATCTCCAAGCTCACTCCATAGGAAAGGAAGAGGTGTATCAAGCAAAAACTATGCTTCAGATGTCGCAAAGGGGGGCATTCAGCAACAGCTTGTACCATCATTCCTCCCAACAAAACAACCGAAAGAAATGTTTGGAAAGTCGAAGAGAAGACTGAGACTCTCCCAGCCCTCCAGGAGATCAAGGATGACGATGAAGAACCTGCAATTCACAAAGTCTCCTTGCAGGATTTTTGAAAGAAAGGCCCTCTTTGATACAGGCTCCCTCCATATCTCGAACACATGTACTTGTAGCTGATAAACGAATGAAATCCATCCACATCCCCTTTCAACTCGTTGTCCCTACTCGTGATCTTAAAGACATCAGCACCAATGCACTCATCGATTCAGGAGCAGACATCTCTTGTATTGATTGGCATTTTATCAATAAATATCGGCTCCCAAAGGAACGAATTCCCCACCCCATCCCTGTCAGGAATGTTGACCAATCTTCGAACAACAATGGCGACATCAAGTTCACCTCATCCCTTTATGTCCGCATAGCAGGAATACTTCAAAAGGTTAAATTCTGTGTCATGCACTGTGGAAAAGAGAACATCATTCTAGGACTACCCTGGCTACGGACCACAAAGCCTGTCATTGATTGGAAGGAGAAAACCCTTGCCATCAAAACCTCCTGTGACGAGACTGAAAACCTATATGCACTATACTCCACAGCTAAACTTCGCCCCCCACCCCCTATTGCCAAACCTGTTCGTCATATCAATGTCGACCCAATCTATGATGAGAAATTATATGATTACCTTGATAATTGGGCCGGTCACCGGTTCCCAACCCAGGCCAGAACCCACTACCTGGTCAACAGAGTTCTTAAATGTGGACAATGTTTCGCATTGGTCACCCCAGCTTTGATCAATGCCTTTACCACGTCGACCAAATTAGCCATTCAAGCAGATCAAACGAAACTGAAAATAACCCTTCCCCCAGAATATGCCACCTATTCCTCTGTATTTACCAAAGAATCCGCCGATCATCTTCCTCCCTCTCGACCTTATGACCACGAGATCAACCTCGACAAATCTTTCTCCCTCAAAATAGGAACAAAATACCCCCTCACCCCCGAAGAATGAACAGCTACAGAGACGTTCCTTGAAGAGAATCTCAAAACAGGAAAGATTCGTCCATCAAACTCCCCCAAAGCCTCCCCCTTCTTCTTCGTAAAGAAGAAAGACGGTAGCCTCCGTCTCTGTCAAGACTACTGATATCTAAATGAGCATACCACTCGGGATGCATACCCTCTCCCTCTCATCTCAGACCTCATCGATAAACTCAGAGAAGCAAAAACCTTTACCAAGTTTGACGTCCGATGGGGATATAATAATGTCTGAATCAAAGATGGGCATCAATCATGGAAAGCGGCCTTCAATACGCACAAAAGACTCTTCGAACCTACCGTCATGTTCTTTGGCCTCACCAATTCCCCAGCCACATTTCAATAGTTCATGAACGACTGACCTCATCGCTGAAGGATGGCTTGTTGTCTACATGGACGACCTGCTCTTTTTCTCCCCTAACGATACTGTCCATGAAGAACAGACTAAACGTGTTCTTCAACGAATGATGGACCTCGACCTCCATCTCAAACTGGAGAAATGCAACTTTGCCACCTCCAAAGTGGAATATCTTGGAATAATTGTCAAACCAGGCCAGCTCGCTATGGACCCAGTCAAATTGGCAGGAATTGCTGACTGGCCTATTCCCTCCAAACTTCGGGACGTTCAGTCATTCTTAGGTTTCGCCAATTTCTATCGACGATTTATCCAAAACTACTCCAACATCGCTCACCCATTAATTGACCTCACCAAAAAGACCCAACCCTGGGACTGGTCTCCTACTTGTCAAACCGCTTTTGACACCCTTAAACAAGCCTTTCTCTCCCAACCGATCCTCTCCCTTCCTGACCCCTCTTGACCATTTGCCATCACCACCGATGCCTCAAAACATGCCCCGGGAGGCATCCTTTTACAAACAGATGCCAACGGCGACTGAAAACCCTGCTCCTATCTTTCCCAATCCTTCTCCCCAGCAGAAAGAAACTATGATATCTATGACCATGAACATCTTGCTGTCATTCGCACCCTCACTGAATCCTGGTGACAATATCTTCATGGTTCTCCCTTCCCCATACAAGTTTTCACTGATCACAAGAACCTCACCTACTTTCGACAACCTCAGACCCTGAATCGTTGTAGATCATTTGCTGTGCATGAGAGGGTACCAAGCACCCTGGGTAGTGGGTTCCATAGGTGCTTTGGACACTTTGCTGTAGGAGCTGGTTGGAAACTTACCTCAAAAGATCTCAGCCCATAGCAGCAAAAACACTTGAGGGGCTTATCTTCCTGTTTTATTAGGATGACATCGCCAATCTCCCAAGGTAAGCAAGTGTTTCTACCTTTTGTAGAGCTACAACACTAAGGGGGTAATGTTACATTTCTTCATTTTCTTAGTACACATGTGCACTAAATTCAGTCATGTGACCTCTTTCAACCATATGACTTTCTTCTTACTTTCGACCTCACATGACCTTCTTAGTCAGCATCACATGCCCTATACCTTTATCTTCATACCACTTGGTAGACACTTACCATATACGTTAGCATAGCTTATCCAGACTGGCCCTAAGCTGGTCCGTGCAAACCTGTCAGTAGTATAAATACTTGAATGCAACAACCAAACAAGCCAGTCTGGTTCTGGTTGGATTCCCTCCATCCTATACAGTTCTCCTCTCCATAGTTGAGTTCAAGTCGAGGTGCCATAGTCCATATGAATTTAGATTACCTTCAATCATTCCATCAGACCTTGTTCACACCATTAGCAGTGGTCAACATCATATCAATAATTGAGCCTCTAGAGACAGGACTGCCAGGTCAGGATTGCACAGTCTGGACAGTCTCCTGGCTGATTACCTCAGCACACTAATTAGGTAATTAGCCTGCTTTGTCCATACCCATCGTCCCAGTGCATCTCCAGACTGTGACAGTAGCAAACATAGTTTGATAGTCATTGATACTTGTATGTCATCATGCCATTGTCTTCACATTGTTCATGACCTTTCAAACTGCCCATGCTACAATGAAGAATCATTTAATATGTACAAAAGTGTTTCCCAGCTAACTGTTGAAATAAGAGCACCATACTTGTCTATAAATCCAAAGCAGTGATTGTGATTGCTTCTGCTCAGCTACTGTCTTGAATACCTCCTGAAATACCTGATTTCCAAATGGTATCTAGAAAATGCATAAATTGGCAGTAGTGAAATAAAGAAAGACAGAAAACTCCTTTCAAAAATAGAATCAGAATCGTGGGTAAACAACTTCTGATTTTCAGAATGAAAAGGTACACTCAAGAGCCATGGGATCAAGTGGACATCAAAGAGCAAGGGATCGACATTGTTTAAATGTGAGGATGAATAGTGGGTTCCTTTTGACAAAGTCTTCACTCATGAGTGGAACAACAACTTTGACAGAATACAAGAACATATTCCTGTATCTGGGATACTGAGTCAAGGAGGTCAAAGTAAACAAGAAAGAGCCATATTATTTTCGTACTTTTTACTTCATTGTAGCCTTTGTAGCACTCTGCGCTTCTTCTAACCATTACCATTGGATTTTCCATAGTTGATAATGTTACAAGCCTCTTTATTTTCCACTTCTCAAAGTCACATGACCACTTACATAAGCTGTGTCTTTCACTTTTCACTTTCAACTTTCTCAAGTCATGTGACCTGCTTAGTCAGCATCACGTGCCCTGTACTTCAAGAATAAGTGAGATCATAGTACCTTCTCAACACATAAACAAATCACTGGCAGGGAAATAGCACTTGGTCCACACATAATCCAGTACATGTTTTCAGCAAATGACCGGCTAGCCCATTTGCCAAATTGCCGCAACTAACCAGCCAGCCAATGTTGGCCGATGGAGTAAAAATCTTGGTGAACAACAAAGTGCCTGATACAACCAGAACTCGGCATATTGCCAATCTGCCCATTAGCTTGGTACTAAGACTGTCTTCTGCAGTTGACTGATTGGTCAACAACTACAATTGGCTACCAATGATCTCATTTGCTGTAGCTTGGCATGTTGCCATCGGCCCACTAACTAGTTGTAACTGTACCCCATAGTTGACTAATTGGCCAACCAGTGTTGCTCACCATGTTGCCGATTGGCTCACTAACTAGTTGTAACTGTACTCTGTAGTTGACTGATTGGCCAACTAGTGGCTCACCATGTATCAGCCCACTAACTAGTTATAATTGTGCCCTGTAGTTGACTGGTTAGCCGACCAGTGTTGCTCACCATGTTGCTGATCGGCCCATCAACTAGTTATAGTAGCTGTACTTGCAGTTGACTGATCAGCCGACCACTGTAGCTTGGCATGTTGCTGATCAGCCCACTAGCCAGATATGACTGTACCCCACAGTTGACTGATTGGCCCACAATTACAGCTCAGCATGTTGCCGATTGGCTAGTGAGTATAATCTGGCATTTCTCGGCATCTTGATGAATGTCCCATGAGTTATTTTGTAAAATCATCAAGATGTCTCTATTTTGCCAATGTAAATTTATTCCAGTGGTACTCCTCACCATCTCAAACCCTTTTCGACGCAGCGCTAACACTTCCAAAGTGGCACTCACACTGTTTTGAAACTCCACTTCCACTTTATAAATTTTCGCCATCACTGTCACTATGGACTTGCCATCTTTTACTCATCCTCACTTTTTGCAGTGGCAGCAGTATTTCCAAGTCCTTTTCCAACACTTGAAAAAGGACTTGGAAATACCATTTTCGCTGTCTTGACATACTATCAACCTCAACCTCGCCATATCAAACTCTTTCACCATCCACCCATCCTCCACCTTGTGGCATCGCCTTCAAACATTCCAAAATGGCATTAATGCTATTTTCTTACTCCTCTCTCCCCACCTTTCTCCTATGGCGGAAATGTATCCATGCCAACACAACAGCAACAACAATGTGACAAGGATACGACAATGCAACAAGGAACAAAGAGTTGACAACGAGATGAGCTGATGATGACAACGAGGTACATTTCCACATCCCTCCCTTTATTTCACTCCCTTCTCATCTCTCCCCACATCTATGTCCCTCATCCATGCCCTCACCAGACTCTGTCTACACCAACACAGCGACAAGATGACAACATGTTGAATCGTTAGTATTCATTTACTTTACTACTTCTGATTCTAGACTGGTCCATTCCAGACCGAGTCTCTTTCTGATCTTTCGTTTTCTCTGATAGATAAGAGCATATTGGCTTGACTCAGCTGTCATCTATAACACTATTGGCTGATTACTCAGCCTTATCTCTTTGCTTATTGATCATGATCAAGTTACGGTTAAAACTTCTTATATGATACTCTAGAATGTTCTTTGAACATTCTTTTTCACAATATGTACAAACACATACTGTAGTATATAAGGGTCTAAGCCTGACTCTTGAATATCAGGTCACTTTCACACTCTTACAGTGATTGATACCTTGTCTTAAGCTCACACTTTGACTCACTATACCTAGTAAGTTTCTCTACTAGAGCTCCCCTCATCCCTACTTTGAGATCCCCTCCAATGGTCTGCACAGAGAAGGCCCCAGATAGGACTTCTTTAGGTTATTCACCCTGCCTTGACTACTAGTCAAGTCCAGTTGTGCACTCCTGATGCCTCGACCAGTCACGTGCACTGAGCTTGAAAGTGTAGAACAGTGTCTCTCCCTTTTGGAACTAGGCCATTCCCATTGTGCTTGAAGCAGTCAAGTTTCCTCTTTTTAGGCTAGGAGCTCAGAGCATCCATGACTTTCATTGAATCACTTTCCCAGTTTACTTTATGGAACCAGAGCTTTACTTGGGATTCACCGGCTTGGATGCCCAACATGCTCTACATGTTACAACTGTCTTCCGTATCACTATGTATCTCCTTTCTTTCTTGTTCCTTTTGCTTTTCACCTCTACCTTGTATTCACATTGTACCATAGATCTCGAACGACTTCGTATTCCTTTCCATGTCGATTGATGATCCGCATTAAACCTATCTTTGTCCTTGTCTTTGCTCCTATCTCTTCCTATCTTTGATCTGAGTCTCTGACTCATAACTTCGTCATTGTGTCGTCTTCGCTTACTGTATTGATAGGTCATCCGCAGTTCATGACTCATTTCTTCCTGCGATGACGCATTCCTTTTCATATGATTCTATCATCTTCCATCCCATTTAAAAGACTCTCTTTGTCATCTGTACTTCTCTAAGCTAGAGCTATTTGAATATCATCTGGAGTTCTTAGCACCTTTGAGTCTCTTCGTCACTTCATTCCCTCAGCTCCTCTGCCCCTCTTTGGGTGTGTTCCTCAGTCCTAGTCTTAGTCGTCTCGCCAGGCGTTACGCTTGCTTGACGTATCCTCAGTCTTAGCTTCATCCCCCTTTCAAGTCTATAGCCGACCCTACCTGGGCCAGCTATTGTTAAACACTACACTCACTCATTTCGAGATGAGTCTTTATTCTCTTTCACAACTTCCATCAGTTGGGCACCTCCCATTCAATCAAACAATGATCCTTTCCTTATAGATTCTTTGATTCATTGGCAGGGTTACGAAGTTCTTCACATTGACCATTTCCCTTGTGTTCCTATGGAGTGCCAGGAGCATCAGTGTGTAGTCTTACACCCAAATTTTATGATTCCATACAATGGGATCGACTGGACAGGCAAGGAAGTTCCTACCATACAGGAATAGAACAAGGAATTCGATTGGCAGCTGCAAATGAGGTATTATTACAAGAATTCTCTTTTCTTAGTTCAGAAAGCGCTTGTTGCTAATCCAGCTACTTGTGACTGGATGCTAGATAGCTTATGACACATTTCTAGGATGATTGGTTTTGCACATTTAGAACTCACAGATACCTTGGACTCAAATGTCTTCTTCTTCAACAGAACAGGACTGGCTACATCTGTTACAGCCGGCCCTGGGTAGGGTTGGATGTAGACTTGGAGGGTGAGTGAAGACTAGGGACGAAGTGCTAGTTGAGCAAGCGTAATGCCTGGCGAGACTCTAAGACTAAGACTGGAGGGGGACACCTGAGAGGGCAGAGGAACTGAGGAATGAAGAGACAAAGGGACTCGAGGATGCTGAGAACTCAAGTGATATTCCAAGTAGCTCTAGCTTAGGGTTTACAAAAGAGACAAGGTAATCTTTCAGTACTACCAGCATGAAACACAATGGAAACATGAGGAAGAGATAAGTCATCCACAGTATGGATATGTGTAAGAAGCTATAGAGGATTAATCATACAGTGATCAAATGATGACAGATGGATGATGAAGCAACAATGTCATCCTGAGTCAAAGGATCAGAACAAAGATAGGAAAGATAAGGAACAAGGATAGGAGAAAGTTGGATCATCAGCGATGTGGAACACAACATGAAATCGCCCAAGATCTATGATACAATGTGAAGATGAAATAAAGGTGATAAGTGAAGGAAAAAGAGAGAGAGAAAAGACACAGTGAGAACACTGGATCATAACAACGTCTTCAGGAAGGTTTGACACCAACCCAAGAGCAGTGGCTCAACACCTACTTGACAAGTGTTGAGAGTGCTGTGCTCTCGCCAATCTGGCCCTTAGAGCTAATGGCAGGCCTTTATGTCTTCGAAAGAAGGCAAAGGCTAGATAGAGCAGCACCGCTATAGCTATCCTGATTTCTGGTATACAATTTTTTCTTCACTGCACTTGTACCTTGGACTTAAAGTTCCTCCATACCTTTTTTGTGGTGTATTACCTAGATTCACAGATGGTACTAGAGATGATACATTTCCTTGTATAAAGAATCCTCACTATATGCCTATTCTTGACTATGATATTTTCCCAGAACTTTATTTTCCAGAGCCCAATACTCTCTCTATTGCTTCATTATTTACCCTCCAATGATAGAAGAGGTTAAGGATGAGAACTGGGATTTTATTCAAGAGGAACATGGATTACTGTCAAATCAGAAAGCAGAATAGTTAAAGAGGAGATACATTTGCTGGTGATTGTACCCAAGCATTGTAAAGACAACAAGTCCGCTAAGTGGTTGTTAGCAGGTAGTAGTCAGGGGTTTGCTTGGTGATAGGCTTGACCCTATAGAGGCTCAGGGAGTTCAGGAAGTAGTCATCGACAAGGGAGAAGGCGTTGAACAGCAGTCCGATGGTAGTCCGGAGTTGCTAGATGTAGCCAGGTCGTAGTCCGGTATAACTGATAGTAGTCCGGTTGATGGTGAAGGGGAGCTCTGTGTTGAGCTATGAGGTGAAGAGAAATGGTCAGAAAGATATGTGGGAGCATAAGCTGTATTTCAGAAACTAAGTACAATGTCTTTATAGTCCCAGGCATATCCCGAGACTGTCTAGCTAGTTGGAAGTGGATATAATGAAGTACAAACAAAAACAAACATAAGTGAAAGAAAGAGAAGAGAAGACTGGGGTTCGCCGGCCAGTATAATGGTAGTCCAGTACTACAGGACTAGCGGTACTATGAAGTAAAGGTCCAGACTGTGTAGAGACGGACTGGTAATGGATAGGAACAATGGGGAGGGTATCTAGAATATGTCAAAAGAGGAGTATATGAGAACAGGGCCCTACTGGGCTCTAAAGTGCACAAGAGCTATAATCAATGGCTCGAAGAAGAAGCAGAAGAGGAACAATGACTTGGAGAAGAAGAAGAAGAGCCTTTATCTATCCCGGAGGATAGAGAAGATCTTCCTTTTGAGGATAGACCACTGAGACCACTTAGAGAAGCACCTTGAAGAGCTTGGAGAGATCCTCAAGACTTGGAAGAACTTAGAGAGGAAATACCTGAGGTTACCGTCGATTCTGATGAAGAACGACGAGCTGATTTGAACTTCATTTCCGATCAACCAGAGGAAGTATGGGATCATGTAGTGGCTACAGAGCATGAAGATCTCATTAATTTCTTCATTCTGTTTCTGATTTATTCTGTTGCTGATTCATCTAAAATTTTTACTGGATTCACTATGGCTCTCGTCACCACTTTGGACTTCATCATCACCAAAGACCATATCTTCTGTGTTCCTGTTCTTGTTGGTGCCTCTAATTATACTGAATGGGCACTTGCCCTTCAAGGTCCCCTTTCCATGCTTGGAGGCTGGGGTTTTATTACCAGGCAGCACACTCATACCACATGTGCTGATGTTGATGCTAGTAACAAGTGGATGGGTGTTGATAACAAGATACTAGGCTTCCTCGCCACCACTTTGTCGCCTGAGCTCCAACAACAGGTTGTCTGGGACTATGTCCAAGTCAATGCTGTTACTCAACAGAGGATGTGGTCAAGGAGGTTTTAGAGGTGGTCATGGCTCTGCTTCTGCTAGACATGGAAAGCATAATGCTGACAACTTTCAGAAGAGGCATGAGAAGAAGAAAGGTAAAGAACATGCTCATACAGTCAATAGCTTTGCCAACATGGTGATTGCTGATGATGGGACTGTGGATAGAGAATCAATGGTTATAGATTTACCAGACAATAAAGACACATCTGAGATCCTTCAGGAATAGGATGCCGGAGATGTTTCCATCATTTATGACGAGTATGCTGATGAATACATGGTAACAGCAGAAGATGAGGAGGATAAGCGATCCACTG
This sequence comes from Leccinum sublutescens, assembly GCA_038091555.1. Taxonomy (NCBI): domain Eukaryota; kingdom Fungi; phylum Basidiomycota; class Agaricomycetes; order Boletales; family Boletaceae; genus Leccinum; species Leccinum sublutescens. The sequence continues at coordinate 7,431 of JBBPOR010000523.1, read as the reverse complement.
TTGCATGTGCTGGATGGTCCCTATCTGAGATCTTACAAGTGGCGCAATCCTCTCTTATTTATCCAAGGAACTTTAGCTGATGCTACATATCAGGACAACGGCTTTAACCAAGCCAGACCCAGTTGGTCTTCTTCTACTCTACTACAAAGAATTCCTTCTTATGCAAGACAGCAGATGGATCTTAAATCTGGTCAATACCAGATTCCTGTTAGACGAGTAGAGAAGGAAGGTTCCCATTTTTATGGAGATAATCGGAGAAATATAGATGGTTCCTGGAAGTTTGGTTTTACTTCTAGAGATTGTACCAATAGGCCTCACAATCCTGATTATGGTGATTGGGGTCATCATGATTGTAGTAGCTATGACAATGATGACTACAGCTGTGACTGCTACTCAGTGGGATCTAGTTCTCATTCTATTTCCCATTCTACGGAGTTTTTCAAGGATCATTGGATGATCGACTCAGGTTGTTCTAATTATATTACTTTCAAAACAGACTTTATAGTCTTGGGAGATGATACCAAATATGCTTGTATAGCTGATGGTAATTGGATCAAAATGATCGGACCTGGGATCATCCTGTTTAAAGCATATGAACAAGATGAACCACTCACCTTAAAAGGTGTCTGGTATTCACCTGATGCTTCCTGTCAACTTCTGTCAACTAATCAGTTAGGATTGGAGGGTTACCAAATTTGATGGGCAAGAAACACAATTCTGACAATGCTGTTTGATATGCTTCAACAAGTACCAAAGGAGTTCTGAAACTCAATCCACCTTCGAACTCTCTCCCACTCTGTCATGGTTGCCAGTTGGGCAAAGCTCATGAACATCTTGTTGGTCCTTTGAACAAATGGTCTGCCCGCGTCCTTGGTTTGGTTCATACTGATCTTGTTGAGCTTCCTACAGAGTCTCGCATTCGCAATTGCTATATTCCAACTTTCATTGATGACTGTAGTGCTTTTGCTATCCTTGCGTTTCTTTGGCACAAGAATGACACTGCTGTATATTTTCGTGATTTGGTTCTCCATGCAGATGGGGGGGAATATCTTGGACAAGAGCTTTTACAGTTCTTCATGTCCAAAGGTATTTCTTGCCAATATTCTGTTCCGCATTTGCCACAACAGAATGGTCGAGCAGAGAGATTCAATCAAACTATCATGGAAAAAGCACAGGCTATACACTTGAATGCTTGTCTGCCAAATTCATTCTAGCAAGATGCAGCAGAGACTGCACTACATCTTTACAATAGACAACCCATGCATTGTCATGGTTGGAAGACTCCTTCAGAGATCTTTATTGAAACTACTAAACCTGATGTTTCTTACTTCTGAGTCTTTGGTTGTAAAGCTTATGTTTTCATACCAAAGGATCAACAAGTCAATAAACTAGCACCATAGGCAGAGGAAATGGTGTTTATTGGTTACGAACAAGGCTCTAAGGCTTACTGCTTCTGGTGTTCATCTTGTTGACGTGTCTTCATATCCTCAACAGCCACTTTCAATGAAGGTATATTTCCTTATTGTTCTAAGAAAATAAGACCAATAGACAAACTTTCCGCTATTCCAAACTCTTCCAAGTCTATCATTCCAGAAAAAGAAGCCACTCTACCTGGACCACCTGGAAATGGGCCGACAAAGAGTTCTCCTGATTAGATCATACACTTCCAACAACTCCACCTGGATCATAGAGAGATCAATGATTATATCTATATCAATCGATACCCACTTGGTCCAATGACAAGTACACCTCGTCCTTGGTTAGCACCACAAAGATCTCCACAAGAAACTATTTCTGAGTTCAGAGCTCGTCCTCATCAACACCACCCTTCTCAGATTGCTCAAGATGTTACAACTGGCCCTGGTAGGGTTGGTTATAGACTTGAAGGCGAGGGCTAGAGACGAAAGATATGCTGAGCAAGCGTAACGCTTGGTGAAGCCGAAGGACTAAGGGTACTTTCGAGGAGGAACTCACGAAGAGTCTTGTCACTCGAAGACTAGGCTAAGGACACACCCGAGGGGGGGCAGAAGGACTGAGGGAGTGAAGGACGAAAGCACACGAGGGTTTGCTAAGAACACTGAGTGGATTTCAAGTAGCTCTAGCTTAGTAGGTTACAAACGAGAGGACGAGTCCTTAAGTACTAAGTGAGATGGAAGGCGGTAGAACCGTATGGAAAGGACGAGTCATCCGTAGTGTAGAATAAGTCAGAAACTGTGGAGGCCTAGACTGTACAGTAAGCAATGACTGATGAATAGTATCAGCATGAGTCATAAGATAAGCATAGGAAGATAGGAAGGTAGCGGATCAGAGATAGGAAAGAGTAGGAGGAGATTGGGGAAGAGCGGACCGTCAGTGATATGAAACAGGCGAAATCATCCAAGGTCTAGGATACAGTGTGAATACAAAAGAAAGTGGAGAGAGAGAAACATTGGAAAAGGAAAAGAGATACATAGGGGTCTCGAGACGATCATAACACAAGAGGAACCATGAACTCGAACCAGAGTATCTTCATGTGTTCCTATGTATCAAGTCCAGCAAGATAACACATATGGAGATAAAACACCACTCAAGATAGAGCAAGGTCTTTTACATAAGACTCTTATGGATTCAATCGAGAAGGAGTTAACTTTTTTCTCACCTCTTATTCCAAGTATGGAGGTAACTCCTTTTCTGGAAGCTAGGATACTCGAGGAGGTGAAAGTTAAAAGAAAGGAATATCCCGAGGATATGACCCTTTAAATAGGTGAGAGAAATAAGAAAATGACAGCCGATGATTGGCCTAAAAATATGGTGTCATGGAACCCCATGGAAGGGTATGGAATATGTAGGTAATCCATAATGTATAAGGAGACAAAGAATGGATGACTAATCATACAAGGGAAAGGTCAAACTAAGAGAGTTGTATAGAAACGACAGGACGAAAAGAAAGAAAAACATGATGGGGGGGAAGGAGTCCTCTATGAATCGTAACAACCTGCAGCTACTTGACTTTGTCAAGTTGTTATTTGTGTGACAAAGCTCCAACATCATGGTGTGGTGCAATGTGCTCGAGAGTTCCCTAATATCAAGACGAACACACTTCATAGGCACTTCAGCAATGCTTACCACTGGTTTTGTGTCTTGGCGATGAAGAATGAAGACCACATAAGCAAATTGATTTGTGATGTGCAAGACATCTCCATGGGGCCCGCTTGTGTAGGCAATGATGATGTAGGATTGGCACGACCATCGGACTATTTGTGCAGATGGTGTGCTCTCTGCTTCGGATCCAATGATTTCACCCAGTCTCAAAAGAAAGGGGAACCTGTAGAATCTGAATAATTTTCGATCATATATATACAAAATAGATATATTGGTATGTAATTTCAACATAAATCACATACATTATTTTGTCATTGCTAATAAAAATCCATCATTTACAATGAAATCATCCACCTTTACACATTTAATAAATTGATTTACTCAAATTATATTGTCAAAATGGTTGTTGAATTACTGCACTCTGATGATATTGTTATGGATGACTATATTGGATTACTGCAGTCTCACAATATTATTATACATGACTATATATATTCTACTAATACATGATGAACTTAGACTTACCATGAGCTAGCATCTACAATGACAATACACGAAAGACTGAATCAGTACAAGTCAAACATACATCCAGATACACTCACTATAACCCTCAATAGTATCTATAAAAAATAGTCAGTATGACATAAGTTGCATTGGCACTGAATCACACTTACTGTGATGAGTGATGAGAGTGGTGAGTGATGAGTGGTATGTGGTATGTGGTACCAGTGTGGTGTGTGGATGAAGAGAGATGGTTGTGATTGAGGAAAGAGAGAGTGTGGGAATTAAAATTGAAGAGTGCTGGGTTTAAATACCTGGTGGCTGCTGACTTCGAAATTTTACAATTTGTAAGCACACAATACAATTAAGGCAAGTTATGTCAGCAACACAATACAAATTCTGCTAAGTCTTTCTGCTATATTGCTTGACACATATTGCACACTAACCAGACACTAGCTAAGCATGCTAGGCACACTAACCAGGCATAACCAAGCATTGACCAGATGATATTGACCAAGGAATTGGTCCGCAACATTGTACCGTGGGAATTACACACTTAGTGGTGGCTATACCGGAGGTAGTGCAGATGATTACCTTTCATATGAATCATGGATCATGTAATTTGGTGCAGAAACAACCAAGAGATCACCATTTTCGTGTCAGATGTCATTTTTGATGAAATTGTCATTGAGCATTTGTGCTTATCACATCCAAAGGAGTCAGATCCCATGATGGTTAGACTCAACTGAATAATATGCAGGGGGTATGGGCAGCTTCCATCAGAGCCACAGATCGCGCAGATCGGACATTGTGCCAGTGAGATATAGCCATTTTCGAGATTTATGGTGATCAAACATAGATTACCTTCTGTGAAGTAAAAAAGCGGTGGGAAAAATCAGGGAAAATTAGTCATCATGGAAGCCAATCATGGGAATACTTTCTTAGTTTGGGTTAGGAGGCAAATATTGGTCAGTCAGGTTAGGAGGCAAAGAAGCAAAAAGTCTGGGTTAGGAATATTGGCAAAGCATTGGTTAGTCTGGGTTAGGAATATTAGTGGAGTTATGTGTTAGTCCATTCCAAAATTTAGTTATATTATCTTGGAGGTCTTAGCATTGAATACTAATAGCTGTGTACAATTAGTTGAAAATATCACAATTAGTCAGAAATAGTTGATAATCCTTATGATCTGAGGGTACCATTGGACCTTCAATATGTAGTTGTGTTTTTCTTCGTTGAGTATTTGCAGTAATATTCAATAAATGTTACAAATATTGAACAAATTTCAGTTTCTTGGAGGTCTTAGAATAGAACACTTAATAGTAGGTAATCTGTACAATTAGTTGAAAATATGTTATTTAGTCAGAAATAGTTGATATAACGCACAATTATCTGCATGGGGTATTCTCCAATGGTCCTTGTCAAAGAGCTAGTTGACAACCATCCTCCTTCAATGACTATCAGCCTCTTGTACAACATCACCTGCCAGTTGAAGTGAAGCTGTATAAAGTTCAAATTCTTCAACACTTCAATTTTGTTGTGGATTTCCTTTGCTGTCTCTGTGTTTCACGCTTACAGTCATCAATGGCCTTGTCAAGTCATTTATCACCCATGAAAACGAAAGGGTTTCGGCTTGTTAGATGGGGAGGGTTATGAGCAGGCAGCTCTGGAGTGTGCTCAAAGGACTTATAGCACCACTAAGGGTATCAGGTGTATGTGTGATTATTGTATCTGCCACTATCAGTGTTATCCAATGATTCCTCTCAGTTCTATCAATGGTTGTTTGTGCTTGACATGCAAGTGCACTACCTTGACGGAAAGGCCATCACAAACTATGGTAGCTGGCTCAAGAAATGCTGGAAGAATGCAAACGATCACAGGAATATCGCTGACAACTTGGCACTTTGCAAAAATTATTGACCTTGAACAGTTAGCTGAAGCACATTTGAAGGATATCAATGACCTCAAGCTCCATTTGATCACTGGCAGCGAGATAGCCGGAGATTCTGCATTATTACAAATTGAAATCGAAGATGCACGCAGCAAACACACAAAGCTGATCGAGCTAGCCAATTGGAAGAGAGCTGCCCTGGGAGTGTTGGAGTGCGCTCAGCTTCAAATACTTACAACTGCATCTGAATGCTCTAGCAGTCAAGAATTCGATTCAAGATCACTTACACCAGAGGAGATTCAGACTCAAGTGGATTAAGCAGGGCTACCATCATAGACTGATTGTATATCTTACCATTATGCTAATACATGTCTTGTGTAGAGGAGTGCTTGCCAGTGCATACGAAATCATCAATCAAGCAAAGAGAACTGACATTAATCCAGTTGGTTGCTACATAAAAACATTATGTGAGCTCTGAGGGTCAAGGGATCAGAGGTTCTAAGATGAATGCGAAGAGACGACTTTGATAGCCTTTAGATGATGAGGCCTTCTGGAAAGTCGAAGTGTCCACTCAAGTGCCTGCAGGACAAGGTCACTCAGAGAGTTCAAGGTATAAGGATATATTCCACAACATATCTAGGATACTCGAGGAGGTCAAAGTTAAAGAAAAGAAATATCTCAATGATGTCACATTTAAATAGGTAAGGAAAATGAACAAAAAGGATGACCTGTGATTGGTCGGAAAATATGGTGTGATGGAACCCTATGGATGGGCATGGAATCAATGAGTGATCCATAATATGTAAGCTCTGAATCGTAACAATACTCACCAATATCAAATATTGAGAATATGTGTTCAGTAAGCTGATGGGTGGATACAAGGAATGGGCTGATAATCAACAAGTAGGTGAGCTGATAATCCTACTCATAAAGAGGAGAGGCGCAAGGGAGAAGGCATTCAGATTGGCACAATGGGGGCACCTCTCTGTATACAGTGAGGGTGACTGGGACTTTTGAAACAAGGGAAGCTCATCAACGTAAACACCAACGAGCTCATGAGATGGAGAAACTGATTAGCATAAACACAAATGAGTTATCGCCCACTAACTTCGGCTATCTCCATGACACCTGTGATGTGGACAGTACACTGTGGACAATTGTGAGGTGATGCTCCAACATCAGCCCGGGGGAGTGCTACAAGTAGTAAGGCACCAATTAATTGTGGTGTGTACCTTTTACATGTTCCACACTCATTACATAATACAATTATAATCACGTGCAAGTTGTATGAAGGTCAAAAGATATAGGGGGAACACAGCCAAACTTTTATTCTAGGTATGTAACCTGTATCCATGTCACTAAAGGGGCAAAAGATACATAGATAATGAGTGACTCCAGATGAGGGCAAAGACAGGAGTGAGTGAAAGCAACTCAGAGGATGAGGATGAGGAAGAGCAAGCACAAGAGCTCATGTGTATCCGTGTGTATGTCCCAAGTGAGGGTGAAATAGATCAAGGCGACAATGATGTGTGGCGGCCATCGTGCACTCTTAATGGAACAAGATCAAGCAGCCATTACTGCATGATGTCATTGACAGGAGAGGTGGGAAGGCCAAGTACATGGGCAAGGGCAACCACCAAGGCGACGAAAGCCCAGGTGAGAAACCATTGGATTGAAGACCCTCCCCGTTGTTTGACACTGGAGAGGGTGATGATCTTGGGTCATAGGCGACGAAATCTTGGCTTCTTGTCCATATTTTTTTCATCTAAATTGGTTCAGGGGCTGTTGAGATATGATCGATTTAAGATTGCATGTCATTCTCCAGTATATCTAATTGAAGGCAACCTAGATCCAACAAGGACTATGGCACCTCAACAATCACAAAGACAAGGGAAGGGGAATGTGTAGGATGGAGGGAATCCAACCAGAACAAGACTGGCTTGTTCGGTTGCTGCATTCAA
>JBBPOR010000522.1:0-21327 GCA_038091555.1 Leccinum sublutescens | reverse complement strand
GTTTCCAAGTCCTGAGCATGACTTTGTCCTCTATATACTGATTCGCTTTGCTCCCGAGCCACTCCTGCGTCTATTCCTTTCCGATGTGCCTCTTACCCAAAAGGATGGGGTTAATCCACTCGTTTACACTGTCCCCGGAAAGACTGAACATGCTCGTACATTGCTATCACATGGTGCAAAACTCCATATCTCAGCGAAACCTATCAAATCATACTACCCAGGCTACGGTTTACCAATCGAGGCTGCTGCCAGGCTTAATGATCGTCAACTGGTTGATTTATTCTTAGAAGAAGGGAGTCCTGTGCCACATCAACTCTTCTCGGCTGTATTACTTGAAAAGGTGTCATGGTTCACCAGTGCTCATACCCTCACGAGGTTGCTACAAACTGATGAATTCATGGAGTGGGCAATACTCATCTCAAACGAGAAGCTGCTTACACGGCTTGTGGAACACATGTACAATCAGAGCTGGACAGAATCTGGTGGTAACGTGGTTAAGGTTGCTCGTAGACTCAAGCAGATTGGATGTGACCTTACTGGCCATCCATCGTTTACTGAAGCACTCCTCGACAACGCCTTGAGCGCAGGCGATATCTCTGGCATTCATTATTTGCTCTCATATTTGAACATGCAACTTCCTCCCGATATCTTACTTGATGAAAGAATATCACTGTCACAGCGGTCAGATGCAGAAATAACTCGTTTCCTCATTCGTAACGGTGCCAACATCTACTATGTCTCAGCAAATGAATCTACTGCGCTCCATTTTGCAGTGCAAGACTTCCGAGGCAATATTTGCCTGGATACAACCAAAGTCTTGTGCGAAGCAGGCTGTAATCCATCCGCATGCAACTTACAGGGTGTAACACCTGTGCATATTGCAGCCAGCCAGATGCATCTCCCTGTTGTCAAGCATTTGCTTTCCATTGGTGCATTCCTACCCACCGACATCTTGTTTGCAGCAGAACTGGTAGAACTGGAGCCCTCTTCGGACCCAATGAGCCTGTCATCCTCAATGATCCTTTTTCTTCTCGAGAACGGTGCTGATGCTAGAGTCATTGCTGCTAATGGGGACAATGCGCTTCACTCAGCCCTGGGTTACTTTTCACTAGATGACTCGGTTGGCCGTTTAGAATCTACCAGGATGCTTGTTGCCGCTGGATGTGATCCGAAAATTACAAATTCATCCGGTCAAACGTCTCTCGATGTTGCGGTGGCCAGCGGATGCATTTCTGTTGTCAAGCATCTGCTTTCACTGAATGTACCACTTTCTCCAGACATTTTCCTCATTGCATGTAGCGGATCATATAAACATTCAACCCACCTCCTATCCATGATTAGAGTCCTCCTTAACCATGGCGCAGACCCAAAGGTGACTATGCCCAACGGAGACAGCGCTCTGCCCCTTGCACTGGCAAAGAACATTTGGCGGTGGAAAGAAAATAGCCTTCAAGCGGTGGTCAGGGCTCTCGTGGCTGTTGGATGTGATCCCTCTACACGTGATAGTACCAAAGGACGGACAGTATTCCATGTTGCCGCAGGCCGAGGATACATTAAAATTATGGAATACTTGCTCTCGCGGGGTACATCACTACCACCTGATATATTACTCCATGCGTCAAGTGACAGTACGACCACGACACAAACGATTCAGTTTCTGATCGACAAGGGGGCAGATGCACGTGCCGTTAGCGCAACTGGGGATACTCCACTCCACTGCGTCATCATCTTTTCAGGTCCCGAATCCACTTCTTTGGAGTTCGCGAAACTCTTGATTGCTGCTGGGAGCGACCCATGTGCGTTCAACGAGGCTCACGAAACACCCATGCATAAGGCAGCAGCTCGAGGGTACATCTCCGTCATTGACTACTTGCTCTCGCTCGGTGCACCACTCCCTCTGGATATCCTGCTCGCTCCTTTCTCCGAAGATTTAGATTCAAGTCACCTTGGGAGCTTTCTGATAACATCCCCAGTGGTTCGCTTTCTGGTCTACAAAAGGGCAGACACAACCGCCGTCACAGCCAAAGGTGATACAATACTGCATCTAGCGGTGGCGGGCCGGCCACAAAGCGATCGCTTAGAAACCACAAAGATGTTAGTTGAAGCTGGATGTAATATCCATGCCTGTAATTCGGCCGGGGAGACACCCCTTCATGCCGCGGCGAGAAGTGGATACATCGATATCATAATGTATCTCTTGTCCCAAGGTGCAACACTCCCTCATGATGTCCTCCTTTCCGCAGGTAGACATATCGAGGTCATGGAGTATCTTTTATCACGAGGTGCATTAGTACCTCCCGAAGCCTTTCTTGCCGCTGCGGGAAACTCGCGAACGGTTCAGTTTCTTGCCACTTTGCCAGAGAGTGCAGATCTATATGTTGTCACACCCGAAGGAGATACAGTCCTACACCGTGCTGTGTCATCTGGAAGTCAAGTGGATTGCTTGCAGACGGCCAAACTCCTGGTTCATTTAGGATGTGATCCATCGTCGCGTAATTTAGCTGGCGAAACGCCTCTCCACATTTCTGCAAGACGACACCACATTTCGGTGCTGAAATACCTGCTCTCGCAAGGGGTTCCACTTCCGTCAAATATGCTGCTTTTTGCCGCGTCTGGAAACTGGCTCTATACACCGCCTCCTGGTGCGAATCTTGCGATGATGCGTTTTCTGATCCGCGAAGGCGCTAATCCATATGTTGTCGATGACAAAGGGGATACACCACTCCACATCCTATTGCGACACGACATTGGGAACCGGATACCAGGATGGAAGGCTATCCAGATGCTGCTCATCGCTGGCGCCAACCCTTATGCACGCAATCTGAACGGACAGACACCGGTTGACCTCGCTGAGCGGGCGGGACCCTTCTTTGTGAAAAACTTCATGCGATTGGTCAAGGAGGCCAATGAGCCAAACGCACACAAGCACCATTAGATATGTACAGTTCTGAATTAACCATGTCACCTTGGCCTTCCTTAGTACCGCGCTTGTAGGATTAGATTACTCGGAAACTCGTACCTAGGATGATTCCACCAGTATGCTTGTTTGTCTACTGTACGAACTGAAATTCACTGTTGTCTCTCGATATCATCCTGCGCAGGTACTGGGCTGGAATGTTGTTTTGGTCACTGATCTAGTGTGTGTGGAGTTGAGAGGTTCGAGCCCGAGTGATAGAAGCCGGGTAACTGTGAGTGGGGAATACCCTTCAAAGACCGAATGGAAATGGGACATGGGAGCGACAGAGAACTGTTTGATCGGGGCCTCTGCGAACGCTAGACTGGAAGTCAGCAGTACCCGACCCTGGCGGACTCGAGCAGCAGTACCTGGCCACTGTCAGACGACCAGAGACAGATCACCAGATTCCATCAAAAGGTGATCATATATGCCTGAGCCATAGAGGTCAAGGAGCAAGGGCCAGGAACGGGGGATCGTGCCTCTCGGATGAAGGAAAGCGCCACTGCACGGAACCTGACGAGTGATTCAACTATCAGCTTATACATACATACGTGACACCAGTGACTAGTATTACTGCAAGTTGTCTCCGTCGAATTCCAGCTCGTTGAAGAGTCCTAGTGAACGGCGGTACCGCAACCGCTGCGGACGGTGATCCCAACCGGCCCACATCGTCGACTCCAGTAATACGACATATCGATGGGAGGAGAGATGTTCACACAATCCCGTAAGCCTCCCTCTCCTTCATCGTCCACTCGAACACGGGCAGCGGGTGTGCCTCGGTGTTGAACACCCATTTGTCTAGAGGTAGCGGATCCTCGTCCAAAAACATCGGATACAGGTATTTGAGCGTCTCGGCTAAAAAGTAACCGGAGGTGTCGAGAGAATGAGGAATCCATCCCGAAATACGAGGTACGCGCGTACAACTAACCTCAGCATCCCGTCCAACTGAGTCATATAGGGGTGTGGACGTTCTTGATGATGGTATACGCAGTGGGAGTCTTGGTAGAGCGTTCGATGGCTTGGAAAATTTGCCAACCACAGTGACGCCATTTGATGTCGCCGGTCGTTCGCCATACCATGTACGTCGATTCGATCGTCTGCCGAACGAAACGAGAGCAAAGAAAGGAAAAGGTAGTGAGCGCAACGCAAAATCGACAAACGATAATTGTGGCGAGTGTTTGGTGGTGAGTGTTTGGGTAGCGGATCCGTGATTGGCGGCCCGTGCCGACGAGAGTCACGAGACAAGTACTATCAACGATGGTCATGTGTCGATGATCGATTCGCCGGAAGAATCAGACATGTAGATACTCAACGGAGAGATGATTCATCCATTGGCGAAGAGGAAAAAATGTATGTGAAAATGACATACTTTATACCTCATTACTGCACATCCAGACTCCGCTCTACACGGTATTTGGCGCCGTTGTCTGGTTCTCATTCATCTAGTCGGTCGTCCTAGGCCCAGCTTGCTTGTGTTCTTCCGCTGCTCTCGCTTGTGCAATCAAATCCTGCCGAGATGCGTACCCAAGAGGAGCCCAGCGACGGGATGTCCAGGGTTTACACCCCAGATCTTTGTACATCTATCGACCAAATAAGAACGGTAAGCAGACATGCGAAAGCAAGGCAAGCACACAACGATGTCCACGTTCTCCGACGGCTCGTACAGGAAAAATGTGCACAAAAAAAATTACATGCTGTTCCTCCATTAGCCTGAATCATGGGATCAATAGAAAGGAACGCACCCGCAAACACATCTGTATCGATACTGGATTGCACCACTGATAATTGGCGTGAAAAACGCCAACAAAAAGTTCCATGTCCAATTGGCCGCGGTCGAGAGACTGCCTTGTTTAGCACGCGTGCGCCTCGGAAAGGTTTCGCCAATCAAAATGCAAACACCGCTGAATGAGTGGGGATTAGATGAGACAAGAGGCATGCAACGACGCGTACTCACGTTGCCCATGTCATGGCATAGCCAGATAAACATACATTCATGACTAAATCCAAATCGGTGAGAGGAAAAAGGAAAAAGACATTGACAGAATGCTCACGCTTTCCGATGGAAGGATGCGAGACAGGATTAATGACCGTTTCCGCAGATGCAAACACGAAAAGCCACGGAAAAGCAAGGCAAAGAGGCTTGAAACGTACGCGCTCCATGACGTACATCCCACATACGAAGTTGACCGCGCCCAACATGACGAAGCTGAAGTCGCCCATAGAGGCCTACAAGGCCAGCATGATGGAGATCCATCCTCGACGTCACGCAAGAACACATGAACCATGTGACATACGCGCTCAGTCACAGCTAAATCTGTCACGCGCAGCTTCTCGACACGATGCCACGCGCAGGACCAAGCCGAACTCAGCGCTCTCAACGACACTCCCAGCCGTCCCAGCCCCAACGTCGTAGCAGACGCGGCGATACGGACGATGACGATGACAGCGAGGATGCACGCCGTGAATTGAATCCAGACGACGATATAGACGCAGACATTCTACCAGGTAGGCGTGTCGATGATGGCGAGGCCGTGAGTTTCATTTATTTTGCGGTTCAACGCTCCCGGCTCATATGCAAACTATCCACCAGAACTTAGACAAGAAAGCGCGCGATCTAGTCCGGCTCGCACTCTTTTCTGAACACAAACGCATCCCTTTGCGTCGCGAGGACATCAACAAGAAAGGTCTACTTCTATTTTAACAGACACTTTCATCCACCTGAACTCGCATCTAGTACTTGGCTCACTCCCCCGCTCGTTCAACGCCGTTTTAAACAAGGCACAAATGCTCCTGCGGAAAACATTTGCAATGGAACTCGTCGAACTCCAAGCCCGCAATTACCGTGATCAGATCCCGCAGAGGACCTACAGAACGCTACAGGGGTCAAGAAAAAGGGTGTGTCTGCTTCTCTGCTCTGCTCTGCCTCAGTCTAATTGCCCCGTTATCCCTCAGCCACGGCGGCAGGTTCTAAAACATATATCCTTCGCTCGACCTTGGATGAGACTATCATTGAAAACGCCGCCTTGACCGACGAACGTCTGCTCGAGGAAGAAATCGCCGAAGGTCCCGACAATGACGACGACGACGATGACGTGCCGCGCAACTATGGGAGCATCATTGCCTGGAGCGCTGCCGATCGACTTGCCGCGCTGGGCTTGCTTCACGTCATCCTTGCTCTCATCTTGGTCAACGGACGGTCCATTTCTGAACGTCCGTCTTTTGCCTTGTCTTCTCGACTTTTACATTGAAAGTAACTGCCATATCGTTTAGTGGACCTCAGAGCCAACTTAAAACGCCTACGTATCCCCCAGAATGGGACCATCCCATCCAATGCCCAGTCCACTCACCGCTCCATGCCCATCAATGTCTTTCTCCAGCAACTTGTCCGTCAAGGTTATGTTGACCGTGTCAATTTCAACGATGCTAAAACCACCACGGGTAAGCGATGCGGAAGAGTCTCTACTACACAAGGGGCCCGTATCTCAGACGAAAACCCCCAAGCACACGAGTGGCGATGGGGTAATCGGAGGTATTCTGAAGTTGGGGAACAAGCAGTGACCCAGTTCGTGGCCCAGTTCATGGTGGAGCGGACGACGATGGCGGACGTGGAAGAAGAGGATGAAGACGGAGCGGGTGGAAGTGGTCGTGGTCGTCGACGGGGAAAAGGACGGAGGAATGGAGAAGCGGTTGGAGACGGTACTCAAGGCGATGGAGAGAGCTGCTGGAGGGAATTTGTCCGACATCAAGTGACCGACGCATGAAATGGTTTACATGTTGTATTCGAGACACGTGAATGCACCTACTAAGTTATTGTAGAACTGCTGCCGATCATTGATGTCACACGGGTAGTTTACATGAACATCTTCATGGCATGCATCATCATATCTCCTCGACAGTGAGTTCGTTTTATTGCATCCATAATAGATTGGTCAAGACCTCAATGAGGCAAATGGAATACTACTATATACGTTCAAGTTCTGTCGTTTTTTTATACTCTATGCCAGCTCTTCGACTGCCACTTTGGGCCAGTCTATCACCCTGAGTCCCTGACATCGTGCTCTTCTCTGGCTATCTCCCAAGCCTCAGACTCAACATCAACAGGAATATCGATCCGCGGAAGCGCGCTCACCGTAGAGATCGTACTTTTCTGCAGTTGCCTTGGAGATTTCATGATTGCGGTCGAGAACACCTTCCCCAGAGTCAGTGATTGAAAGATCCCATTCCGAGTCATAACTAACACGCATACTACCTCGTTTGACGTTGATTTGTTCGCCGCTTGCCGAGGCTTCGCGGTGAGCAAGACCCACCAGAATGTATGCTTTCTCAGTTTGAAATCCGGTCGGAACCTGATCAAGCTCATCACTTTTATAATTATGCAGCAGTCGCTCTTGTACGTACTGCAACCAACCGACTTGGTACACAGTTACTGACAAAGAAGATTGCTTTTTTGTTGTCTCTCACCTTCAAACGTCCAAGGTCCTTCTGATGGGCCGGCGAACTTGGTTCCGACTCGAACCTGATCAATGATCATTGGGCGCCAGTCGACGTAAGTAACTTCTTCCTTATATGTGCGCGCGGGTTCATATTGACTGCTCTTGCGGTCATCTGAATCCTCCAAGCGGTTACCCAGATAATACTTATGCGAATGCGCATGTTGAAATCAACTGTAATCGGGTATGCCTAAATTCATCTATGTCTACCCTGAGGCTAGGTCGGATGAAAGAGGGATAGAAGGGGAGCTTCCTCCCAATCAGAGCCGCGCAGAATGAAGGTATCCTAATCGTTTATATACCTCCATTATTGAATCGATCGCTTCAACAAGCTTGAATTCAGTCCGAATATTTCCTCTGAGCCTGAGGTCACAGAGTATTGTTGGTGATATCAGCGTTGCGCGGTTTGTCGGACGCTCGAAATTATGGAGGCGTTGAATGTCCAGATGCTCATATGACCTACTAGGGTGAGATCAGACTACTGGTCCGAGATAACATACAATAAACTGGCACCCACATACGACGACATAATTTTTCCAGATTCGAGAGAGACTTCAACTAGTTCGATCCATAACAAACATTTAAATTTGAACCTCAGACTCATCTCGCTTCTACTTACTATCTGCAAGTCTTGGTCGTATGTATGTTACCTCCGGATTCAATACTCTGCTGCATGGTTCGTGATATCGGTTGATCATTGATAAATCGATAACAGTCTAGCCTAAGTAGTCTTCGATTTACATGTACTACTGATGTTCATCCCGAATTCAACACTAATGATACACAGAGCACGACTCGATAACAAACTCGGTGGAAGCATCGTCGGCTTCATTCACCACAACCTTCCTGTAGGCATTCGCTGCTTCTAGGTCTGGAGAGGCCGGGACGGGGAGAACGCTCAGGCTGCCAACTTTACGGAATGATGCTAGATGACGACGAGTCGATGACAGCGAGTCACGGCGTGACACTGAAGCGCTGATGAAGTTACTCCAAGCTCCGAAACAGTCTGGACCCCTCTGGACCGTCTGGACCAAGACGGCCAAAGGCCATGTGATCAAAACTAAAAATACCGTACGGACGAACGTGGTCTCCCGGGAATCCTGACTGGGCTCGGACCTGGCAGCCGCCGGAAGCGGATGCCGGAAGTAGATAGGGATCGATTCGACGTACGCTTCTTCCCACTTCCTCCCTCGCCCTCACGGTGACTACTGTTTCAACTCGACACTTCCACAGTTTCTTCGAGTCGCAATACGCTCACGCTTGGAATCCAGATATGGATATGGAAACAAATCAGACTGGCGGCTTTGAAAACATCCGAGAGAAATTTGGCCGCTTCAGGATCCTTATCATTGGGCGGGCGAACGCTGGAAAGACGACTATTCTCCGTGCGATCTGTAACACTACCGAAAACGAAAACCCGGAGGTCTATGATGGAGAAGGCAACAAGGTGTGTGCCTGGTTCGATACATATGGATGACTGGTTTACCAAACCGTGCGACTAGATTGATCTGACCCAGGTCGAGGGATCCACAGGGGTGAGTATCACTACATAGTGGACTAGGACATGACTAAATGCACGCTAGCGCGGAATGCACGATATCGAGAATGAATTGATCTTCCGGAGCAACAACAATTTTGTCTTCCATGACTCGCGGGGCTTCGAAGCTGGTTCCGTAGATGAATTCCAACGATTGAAGAAGTTCATTGCTGATCGTGCAACCACGACATATCTCAAGAAACGGATTCACGCCATTTGGTAAGGCCTTGAACAGTGCGGAAGGTAGTCGTTGACTAGTTGTTAATTTGTATAGGTACTGTATCCCAATGGATAAATTGGAGCGGGCAATCCAGCGCTCTGAGGAAATGTTCTTTGATGAATGTGATACCAGAAGTGGTGAGTTCATTTATAGAAGGTTTCTTTGATCTCACAACGTGTCCAGTGCCAGTTATTGTGTTGTTCACTAAGTTTGACGCATTACTGGCTGTAGCCATGACTGGACTGTCCCTTGCTGATCGAAAGTTGCCACGAGAGGAGAAGGTGGAAAAGGCACACGGGCTCGTGGATGGAATTTTTGACAATGCTAATATATGGGATCGTCTCTCTCGATTGAAATATGCACCAAAATATAGAGTTCGGATTGCAGGTATTATTCTGTTTTCAGATAAATGATTGAGCTCATGCAATTCACATTCAAGGGATGCACAACTCAAATGAGGGATGTAGCATACTGCTGGAAAATACAGCAGGAGCTCTGAATGAGGAAGCTTTGCAAATGCTATTTGTTACTGCCCAACAAACAAACTTAGCACTGTGTATTAAATATGCAGTCTTGAAAGAGTAAGTACTGAAATTTGAATATTCTTCAAAGGCTAATACTATAATGTTAAAAAGTGTCATAGTTGATATGGACAAGCTGCATCAATCAGCATTTCCTGTACACAGCATTGACACTGTACATCCTGCAAGACTGGCAAGATGGTTTGGACACTTTTGGGTGAGATGGCATTCATATAAATTAGCTTGTATGCAAATTATCTTCATACCACTGATTAAATTATAGAATGTCAGTTTTCATTCCATAAAAATGCATAACAATTGATTTAACTTATACCACTTCATTCTGCTCTGCAAATGACAGTATGTGAGTTGTGCATTATGGAATGTGCCAGACAGTGGTGATGCTGATGATGCCATGTCCATTCATTCTCTATCCTACTCTGCAAATGACAGGAAGTGAGTTGTGGATCATGGAATGTGGCAGAGAGTGGTGATGCTGATGATGCCATGTCTATTCATTCACCATTTTGCTTTGCAAATGACAGTATGTGGGTTGTGGAATGTGAAATGTAGAGTGGTGATGCTGATGATGCCTTGTCAATTCATGCTCTATTCTGCTCTGCAAATGACAGGGAGTGAGTTGTTCATTGTGGAATGTGGCAGAGAGTGTTGAAGCTGATGATGCCATGTCAATTTATGCTCCATTCTGCTCTGAAAATGACAGTATGTGAGTTATGCATTGTGGATTGTAGTGGAGAGTGGTGATGCTGATGATGCCATGTCAATTCATGCTCCATTCTGCTCTGCAAATGACAGTCAGTGAGTTGTGGATTGTGGAATGTGGCAGAGAGTGGTGATGCTGATGATGCCATGTCCATCTCTATTCTGCTCTGCAAATGACAGTATGTGAGTTATGCATTGTGAAATGTGGCAGAGAGTGGTGATGCTGATGATGCCATGTCCATTCATTCTCCATTCTGCTCTGCAAATGACAGACAGTGAGTTGTGGATTCTGGAATATGCCAGAGAATGGTGATGCTGATGCCATGTCCATTCATTCTCCATTCTGCTCTACAAATGACAGTATGTGAGTTGTGCATTGTGGAATATGGCAGAGAGTGGTGATGCTGATGATGCCCTGTCAATTCATGCTCCAATCTGTTCTGCAAATGACAGAAAGTGAGTTGTGGGTTGTGGAATGTGGCAGAGAGTGGTGATGCTGATGATGCCATGTCCATTCATTTTTCTCTGCAAATAACAGGGAGTGAGTTGTGGATTGTGGAATGTAGCAGAGAGTGGTGTGATGCTGATGATGCCATGTCCATTCATGCGCTATTCTGCTCTTGCAAATGACAGGAAGTAAGTTGTGCATTGTGGAATGTGGCAGAGAGTGGTAATGCTAATGATGTTATGTCCATTCATTCTCCATTCTGCTCTGCACATAACAGTATGTGAGTTGTGGAATGTGGAATGTGGCAGAGAGTGGTGATTCTGATAATGCCATGTCCATTCATTCTCCATTCTGCTCTGCAAATGACAGACAGTGAGTTGTACATTGTGGAATATGGCAGAGAGTGGTGATGCTGATGATGATGCCATGTCCATTCATTCTGCTCTGCAAATGACAGTATGTGAGTTGTGGAATGTGAAATGTGGCAGAGAGTGGTGATGTAATGATGCCACATCCATCCATCCTCTGTTCTGCTCTGCAAATGACAGGGAGTGAGTTGAGGATTATGGAATGTGGCAGAGAGTGGTGATGCTGATGATACCATGTCCATTCATTCTCCATTCTGCTCTGCAAAATGACAGACAGTGAGTTGTGGATTGTGGAATGTGGCAGAGAGTGATGATACTGATGATAATGCCATGTCCATTTATTCTTCATTCTGCTTTGCAAATGACAGAATGTGAGTTGTGGATTATGGAATGTGGCAAAGAGTGGTGATGCTGATGATGTCATGTCCATTCACTCTCTATTCTGTTCTGCAAATGACAGCCAGTGAGTTGTGGATTGTGGATTGTGGCAGAGAGAGGTGATGCTGATGATGCCAACATTATCCATTCATTCTCCATTCTGCTCTACAAATCACAGACAGTGAGTTGTGGAATGTGGAATGTGGCAGAGAGTGCTGATGATGCTGATGATGCCATATCCATTTATTCTTCATTCTGCTCTGCAAATAAAAGAAAGTGAGTTGTGAATTGTGGAATGTGGCAGAGAGTGGTGATGCTAATGATTCCATGTCCATTCATTCTCTATTGTGTTCTGAAAATGACAGGGAGTGAGTTGTGGATTATGGAATGTGGCAGAGAGTGGTGATGCTGATGATGTCATGTCCATTCATTCTCTCTTCTGTTCTGCAAATGACAGCTAGTGAGTTGTGAATTGTGGAATGTGGCAGAGAGTAGTGATGCTGATGATGCCATGTCAATTCATGCTCCATTCTGCTCTGCAAATGACAGCTTGTGAGTTGTGGATTGTGAAATGTGGTAGAGAGTGGTGATACTAATGATTCCATGTCCATTCATTCTTTATTCTGTTCTGAAAATGACAGGGAGTGAGTTGTGGATTGTGGAATGTGGCAGAGAGTGGTGATGTTGATGATGCTGTGTCCATTCATTCTCTATTCTGCTCTGCAAATGACAGAAAGTGAGTTGTGAATTGTGGAATGTGGCAGAGAGTGGTGATGCTGATGATGCCATGGCAATTCATGCTGCATTCTGCTCTGAAAATGACAGTATGTGAGTTATGCATTGTGGAGTGTGGCATAGAGTGGTGATGCTGATGATAATGCTATGTCCATTTATTCTTCAATCTGCTTTGCAAATGACAGAATGTGAGTTTTGGATTATGGAATGTGGCAGAGAGTGGCGATGCTGATGATGCCATGTCAATTCATGCTCCATTCTGCTCTGCAAATGACAGTATGTGAGTTATGCATTGTGAAATGTGGCAGAGAGTAGTGATGCTGATGATGCCATATCCATTCATTCTCTATTCTGCTCTGCAAATGACAGATAGTGAGTTGTGGAATGTGTCATGTGGCACAAAGTGGTGATGCTGATGATGCCATGTCAATCCAATCTCCATTTTTCTCTGCAAATGACAGAGAGTGAGTAGTGGATTGTGGCATGTGGAAGAGAGTGGTGAAGCTGATGATGACATGTCAATTCAATCTCTGTGTTGCTCTGTCAATGACAGAGAGTGAGTTGTGCATTGTGAAATGTGGCAGAGAGTGGTGATGCTAATGATGCCATGTCCATTCATTCTCCATTCTGCTCTGCAAATGACAGGATGTGAGTTGTGGAATGTGGAATGTGGCAGAGAGTGGTAATGCTGATGATACCACATCTATTCATTCTCCATTCTGCTCTGGAAATCACAGTTGGTGAGTTTTATGTCATAGAAGCATTTGAGCATCCATTTTGCTGATGCTACCATATCTATTTCACCATAACAGTCGGTAAGTTGTGTAGATTATTTGATATTTCTCACACAACAATTGACATGTTTGTTGTTTCCATCTTCATTTCATTTATAGGTGGTATGTTACTTATCATATGATTGATTCATTACCATTACTAATGTACATTTTGAAACTACTTTGTCTTATTTTGTTCAGCTGGTGAGTTTTCTATAGTTATATATTACAATATATTCTTATTCTCTAACTCATTATGTGACATTTACCAAAGAATGTGAGCTATGTTTTACTAGGAAAGTTATAGTGACATGGTAACATTTTCCAACAATCATAGGAGGTATATTATGCAACATATTGAACTATTATCAAACTAATGATCAACATTTTGAACTCCTCACAGATGGTAGGCAGTATATTGGTTTTATATTTTGTTTACTAATCATTTAATTATTTCAAGGCTGTAAGTTGTTCTATATTCTTTTGGACAGCATATATCACACATGTTGTATATTGCACTTAAAACATTCTTTTATTTCTTGTAGGATGTAAGTTCCTTGCTGTTATTGTGATAATATTTTAATTTCTGATCAATGATGAAAAAACATTATTTCATATCAATTTTAGTCAGTAAGTGTTTATCATGCAAATTCAATTTTGAACCATATTCTTATTCTTATTTATAGATGGTGAGTTTTTTTATATCATGCTCTTTCTTTACAGACTTCAATTCAATTTGTTATTGTTAGATTATTCACAATCAAACTGTATGTGAATCAATCATATTATCCTTTGGTCATAACATTTCATCATTTAGTCCAATATCCCTGCCATAGAAGCTTCCATTCTGAAGCCTCATAGTATTGTACATTCCTCATTAATTTCATTGTGTATTCAAATAACACTGCTAATTATAGATGAATTTGGGTTCATGGAAGAAAATCCTTCTAGCCAACATTGGTATATCCTTTTTCTGTTCCATTTTTTTTTTGAAACACAAAACCAACACAATATACTCTTTGATTTCTTGTAGGTACACTGCTCATACTGGAGCATTCTTTCCATCTGTTCCATCAAAAGGATCCTCAACCACTTCAATCTGCTGCTCAAAAGTACAAGGCATCCAACATACCCAAGGAGGTGAAATCAGCTATGAAGGGGGTTTTTGATCAATATGGCAAAGCAACCAAAGAGGAAAAGGTAGAGATGATTGTGAATGTCATTCTTCAGAATCGGATGAGTATGTCAAGCATATCTTTCAATTTATGTTTAATAACCATCTATCTCAGAAATTTAACAAAGTGCCTTGGAATCTGGTATGGAAGTCAAAAGACTCAGAACATCATCTTGTTTTACAGAAGTAGGAGATAAAAGAGCAGAGAAAAAGTAGTTGAAACAGCCAAGAATCTATAGAAATGTACTCGGTCATGTTGTATCTGTGCATGTTAGTTGAGGAATGAATTCTTTGTATGGAGAATCTGGAGATGTGAAGCACAAACATTGTGTTTATATCACAAGATGAATTCACAACTTCTTGTCCTGATTCCAGAAAAAGCATAAGTCCCTATTCATCTCAATTTTTATGTCCACTTGAAGAAGCATAGATGACAGCAAGAGATGAACATCCCTTTGAAATTTGGTAAATGGAAGTCCCAGCATTCAACACTGAAAATGCTTTGCATATTGAGGGCAATACAATAATAGGGTTGATGTATATGCAGACCTTTTTTGGTTGCAAAATACAACAACTCAATCCCCTCCATGTAAGTTGTAGACCCACACAACACTACTTGAAAGATGACTGTGATCATTGGCACAAGGTCACATATTATAGACACAACTGTAAGCACACCTCCAAGTCCCACTCCTCTTTGCATTGAAGATATGAACAGTAAGAGTGAGTGTCAGGGAGTGACCTAGGCTATGGCATGCATTATGCATTACCAGGTTGAGATTTTGGTGTTGAATGGCATATATGTAAGGTAATATGCATCAGTGATGCAATATGAGATAGTCTACTGTAGATGCAACTGCCTGGCAGACTACTGATACCGAAATTGTGGTTGGAGGTGGAGGTCAGGGATGGGGTGGGAGTGGAAAGTAGGGAATGAATCCAGAAAAGCTCTCGACATTCTTTTGCCTTGCAGTCGACCATCGACGTCATAGTGGACGCCCTTGGACTCGGACTCACCACTGAACGTGGACTTGCACCCGAAAG
The DNA here is from genome assembly GCA_038091555.1 of Leccinum sublutescens. Taxonomy (NCBI): domain Eukaryota; kingdom Fungi; phylum Basidiomycota; class Agaricomycetes; order Boletales; family Boletaceae; genus Leccinum; species Leccinum sublutescens. The sequence goes on along the minus strand of JBBPOR010000522.1, from coordinate 5,960 downwards.
ACCGACATCCCCATCAAGAATTGGCAAATGAGAGCCCGCCGAACGGAAGATAAGAAGAGAAGACCGTAGAACCAAGAAACAGTGGTAATAGTCGGTCATCTGAAACAAAGAAGAACCCATGAAAATAATAATGTAACCATTCCCACTCTCATGAATCACGAATCACGATCAAAATACCGCCTTGTTCACACCCACCACTGGCAGTGGCAGATCCGACTCCGAGTATCTACTGCATTCGCGTCTCAACACGGGCAGTTCGGTGCGGTCCACGGCGTCAACCTCGTATTCATCATCCGATCCTGCTTTTTTGTTGTTTTTGTTGTTGCATATCCGGTCCGATTCGCGGCGCAAGTTCATAATGAGACAGGCGAGCGTGATGTTGGAGACGCTCCAGATGAAGCTGTGCATGTCAAGTCAAGATGTGACGTCAGCACACTACAAGAAACACGCACAAGACACCCAAAAAGATGAGCTCAACCTACAACAGAGAACATGAGATCGAGCCTGTAGCAAAAGACAAGTTGGATTACCGGTGCAAAGATGGACAGGAGCAAGTTGACGAGACGCAGCCCTACACAAGACAACGATAATCGAGCCAAATGATAAACGACTGCAAATGTGTACATACCGAACAGGGCCTATATGCACGGCGCATACACTTGAGCCGCGTTCCATACGCAATAAAAACAAAGAAGACGCACGAAAAAGTACACGTTCCCGTCCCTATACATGACTTTGGCCATCCTGATGGTCCGTTTGCGCGGTCAATCGAGTGCATTCCACATCGTCGTCAAGAACACCATGAGTTCGAACGCGATCTAAATGGGGGAAGGAAGAGAAGGCGCGTTGGTAGAAGGCGAGAAGGATGTCAGTCCAACGACTTCATAGACACAAGACGGATACGTACACCGGGAGACCACAACAACACGAGCTTCGGCTTAGACATCGGTATGCAGATGCGGAGGAAGCGGTCAAAGAACAACACCGCTAAGCATCGAACGAACGATCAGAGAACGTTTACGACCCCACGACGACCGGCGGTACGCACGCAGAATCTCGTATATAACATATCCCGCCAAGCTCAAAGAGACAAGCTGCGTGACGATATAGAACACGAACGTGCTCAACATCAGTTGTGGGCTGCAACACCAGAGTACCCATAGTCAGAGTAGTATTAATGTGGCGTGTGGCGTTTTGATATGTTACTCGATCATCAGCCACAGGAAAAGAAGGGCTCACAGTTGCTGGTCGCGATGGATAGCATGCCGAGGGCTACCCCGATGGCGCACCATACCTTTCAGCTGCGGTGAAAGGATCAGACGGCGGGCAGCACTCCATGGCTAAGACTCACAACTATCGTTAATCAGCCCTAGACTCTGCAAGGGACAAAGGGGAGCAGTACTCACCGTGAAAGGTACGGCGTGATCCCGCTAAACTCTATCGAGACGACCACACTCAGAGGCAAACAGAAGAAGACGACTGGCGAAAGGATTTCTCACCGTGCGCTTGAACGATCATCGCAAACGGGACCACATAACGGTCGAACATGAATAGGACCTTTGGAATTGACAGCCTCGCATTCCATACGAACCGCACTTCGTCCGGAAACGTGAGGATGTAGTCCCACAGCAAGATCTGGTGTCGTACAAACAGAGGTTGACAGGAAAAAAAAAAAAAACGAAGACCAGACGGACGGACTTCAGAGATGACAATCGGACAAGTTGGAGAAGAGGAAGCACGTACAACCAATCCGACAGCTGAGAATGGGTCGGAAAATGTATGTCAAAAGGGAGGAAAAAGGGAACGAAGCTCGAGCTCGATTAGTACCAGTAGTACTCACCGCTAACATACTGAGATGCCTCGATCCGTTCGACGTCAATCGCACTAAAACCAGACGCCATGCAAAGTCCAGCGCACAAGCCGTTGGTCCTAGGGAGGTGGGTGGAGAGGGAGGAACGGAAGCAGAGGAGGGGGGAGGGGACAGTGGCCTTTACACAAGTTCAAGTAGCTTAGTACTGGTAAAAAAAATAGCCGTTCTCTCGCTTGCATGAAGGTCCCACCAGCTGAGATCGGTAAATCGAACATTTTTTTGAACAGAGGGTCAGGCGTAGTGATCAACCAGAGGCCGGCTCGCTGATCGGTGACGCGGACGTTGTGGCAGGAGGACCCGGGGCCGCAATGACTCGTGCCTGCTCGTTTCCTTCCTACATGGAATAGCCAACTTGTCAACATCTCAGGCTACACAATTCTGACTCACGGGCGGGGGAACCCTCGGAACCTAATCACGACAAGAGAATCGCATTCAGGGGAAACAGAGAGAAACGAAAAACAAAGGGCTGGAACAGAGTATATAAGGATTCGCAGGAGATAGTCCGCAAGTTCATAGGGAGGGAGGGAGCCCAGGGGTGACGATGACGATGGTAACAAGCAACAGCACTGCCCGGTTAATCAAAACAGTCACGCCCTGGCACGAACGCCAGATCGCCAGAGCACACACACAGATACGAGTGCACAAGAATTGTCCCTCGGTGGAACGATGGGGATCAGTGTTCTCCAGTCTGGCTTTCTTGCACAGAAGGAACAAGACCTGCACTGCAGCCTGGAAAGACGCGCACGAGTGTTCCTGTCTACTATCGCCGACGGTGAGAGGAATTGAGAAGCAGGCAGATCTTGAAGCCCGAGACTCTCGATTTCGATGCCGTTAGCCTTTTCAAGTGAAGCCCGCCGCATGCAAAAGGACGGAATACCTTTGTTGAGAACGTTGATCCGTCGGTCGTTTTCTGCTTCCGCCCTCGCCGTCTTCGGCAGTTTGGCACTGGGGAGGCGAAGTAGACGGCATGGGAGCAGGCTCGTATTCGAGTGTCGGGATACCAGCTCGGGCTGGGAGCGGCGAGCGGGACAGGAGAGGACAGTTCCACGGTTGACTCGGGTGCGGTCCTGTCGACCTGAGCTTGGGCTGCAGCAGGGGACAGGACGGCGAGGACGACCTTGGGTGAGGGTCTGGGAAGCGGGCTTGTCCTTGTCGTCGGCGAACTCGATTATGTCCCACGGTACAAAAGCGTCATCGCGCTGGACTCTGAATACGGGGATTTGTTTCTGGGTCCGATACGCCTTGGTTAGCTTGGTGACGTTGGCGAGATGAAGAGCAGGCACTCGACCTTGTGCTGGCCCTTGAGACAGAAGCGAAAGGAACTTAGACTACTTACACAGCTACACACAGGTGTGCCAAGATCGAACAAGACTGTCCACCCCGGCGGGCGAGAAAAAGGTGAAGGACTTCGTGAACACGACGCCCAAGGGAGACAAGAAAGGTCTGTCGTTCTCCCACCTCACCGCTCGCCCGCTCACGCACTCCAGACATGTCCCAGCGGATGGCGGCGAGGTACGACCCACAGGCCGTCGAGGCTGCGTGGTACAACTGGTGGAAATCCGAGGGTTTCTTCAAGCCCCAGACCGCCCCGGATGGCTCGCCCACGACCGAAGGAACCTTCGTCATACCGCTCCCCTCACCCACCGTCACAGGAAGTCTACACATCGGTCACGCGCTCACCGTCGCCATCCAGGATGGATTGACACGCTAGTGAGTTCCTACTTCCATTTCCGCCGGTATCGTGCTCACGGACGCTGTAGGAATCGCATGTTGGGAAAAAACAAAGCTATTCGTTCCGGGGTTCGATCATGCAAGTATGTATATCGACGCAGTCGATCCTGGAACGTCGACTGTCAAGCAGCAGGGCAAGACGCGTCACGATCTCGGCAGGGACGCATTTTTGGAAAAGGTCAAACGGAGATAGCCATGTCACGCATTACGAATCAGCTTCGACGTCTAGGAGTTCTGATTGGGATCGCGCGTCGCGTTCACGATGATGAACCTGGTAAGCAGGCGATGTCATTATTGTCCCTCTTTGTTTATTGGTGTGGTTCAGACGTTGCCATGAAAGCCGTCAAAACTTTGGTCGGCTGCATGAAGGGGGTGTCTTATACCGTGACAATCGTTTGGTCAACTGGCGTATGAGCTGAATCATACATTGTCGAACTTGGAGGTGCGGTTCCGCGTCGACAATTGCATTTCATTTTTCTTTAACGTCCTCTAGGTGGATCAAAGACAATTAGACGGTAGGACGATGTTCAACATTCCACGTTACGACCCAATGGAGAAGCTCGATTTCGGTGTGCTCACGTCGTTTGCGTGCCCTATCGAGGGCTCCGCCGGAGTACGTCGTCAGCTCATAGCATGTTTTCTGTTTAATCTGTACCTTTCATAGACGATGTTGGGTGATTCCGCCATCGTCCATCCCGAGGATCTTTACAAGGTACGATCCCTCACGTGTGTATTCACCTTCCATCTGGCCTCAACTCGCGCGCTAGCACCTGCACAAAAAGTTTGCAACGCATCCATTCGTGGACAGACGCTTTCCGATCGTGGCGGTCGAAGTGGTCGACAAGGAATCTGGGACGGGTGCGGCCAAGATCAAGCCTTCGTTTTCGCGACCGTACGGACGGGATGTTCGCTGGCGGCGTCGTACAACTTGCAGTCAAACAGACAACGTGCGTCGATGCTCGCAGCGTGATTGTTCGCACTCACGACATTTTTTGCCTAGTGTATATTCAAGTCGAAACCCCAGAGAAGGCGTTGTTTGAGTTGCAAGCGTCTCCGACCAGCGCTCTACCATGGGATGCACGAAGGTGGTCGTCGTCATCTCCATCTTCTCAAATACATGCCGGGTGTGGCTCGGTGGTCGTCTCGTCGAGCGTGGTAGTGTATCTCCAGGTGCAGGTACGTGTCGTCTTTTTCCTCGCCGAGGGTCGTTACTCAACTAAATTTTTCAGGGTCTGGTAGACCTAGCTGCCGGGGGTGGCCCAAGTCCGACAAGATGATCGACTTGGTGCATCTGAACCTCGAGAAGCTGTAGAAGGTGATGTCGTACCCGGATTATCGGACGACGGTGCTTGACGCCGTGCAGTTTGGAAACAAGGAGAAGATGAGATTCACAAAGTGCCAAACATACTTAACGGTGTTGAAGCTGATATTGTTTTGGTGCGGAGCGAAAGACGGTGCAGGCACCTTGGAGCTGTCGGCGTTGCGAGAGGCGAGGGACATGTTTGCCAAGTTGCAATAGAGTCGATCGTGTTGTAATAGTGACGAATATTCATGAATCTACCATGTATGGGCCTGCTCGATAATTCGCAAAGGTCAGTCTAGGCAGCCGTTCCATGATTCCGATTCCGCGTATGGCGGTGAACTTGGGGGATTGCTGGGTTTCTTCGGACGACGAGGCCATTCATCTCATGAACGATTCCCCGTATGAGCTGACAGCTTCTGTATGTACGAACGTCTTGATTTCGAGCGAGCATTCTTGCGCATCATGGTCGACGGGTTGCAGTGGGGACGTTGTGTTTGAACAGGTGACGTCTTCTTTGACGACAATATCTGCCGCAGGTCGTGGTCTGATTTCTCGCGCGCGATCGACAGGTGCAATTTTCTGGATGCATCCTGCGCTGACCTGGACGGGGCGTCAAGAACAGCGGCCGTGGAGTCAGGTCCTTCCAGATCCGCGATCCGTTTTTTTACATGGCACTCGTTAGGTTTTTTCTGACCAAGTTCCAACTCACGCAGGCCAAGTTTGTGCACATGAAGATGAAACGGCGTGACGAGCGGGTCGGGGACGAACGAACTGAATGATCCAATGGAGATTTAGGCATTTGTACACACGTCGAGGTCGATGTATCGATGGGACAAGACTCGAATGCATATACTTTTACCGCCTGTGCGTACGGAGCAAGAGATCAGTCAATTAGCCGAGACATGACGGACATGAAGAAAAGGAAAGATAGTCAGGACCCTCGAGCGTATGATAGAGGGCCAGGGTAAATGTTCCTCAAGGAGCGGGAAGCACTCGGTCTGGTGCACAGCAATGAAAATCATCATGAAATTTGGCGGTGGAGTGAACAAGAACGAG
>JBBPOR010000521.1:0-21346 GCA_038091555.1 Leccinum sublutescens | reverse complement strand
ATCGGGGATATTCGTCTGGATTGCATTCGTCTCACTCACGTTCCGCTTCGCGAAGATCACGGTGTTTCTCGTCCCCGCATTGATGTGGATGACGCTGAGATGGCTGGAAGACGCAGTCTCGGCTTTCAGAGCATTCACCACCTTATCACGTCTGCTCTGGGTGGGTCCTATTACGTTGAAGAAGCTACGGGAAACGCGGAACGACCTACATTCGCGAGTCATGAACCTGGCAGTGGGGACCCTAGGTCTCCCTCAAGACCCGGAGAAATACTTTTTAGAAAGCGGAGGTCGGGAGAAAGGTCGAGTCAAAAGTGATTGGGAAAGTGGCACCAAGTATTTCTCGCTGCGAAGGAGGAGAAAAAGAGATTGGAATGAAACGCTACGACTGTATGACCAAGTAGACTATCCCGACCAGTGATTTTAACGAATCTGACCATATCTTATAAATGTTAGCTTTGCGGCGATTTCTAAGAAGTTGGGTAGACCAAGGTGAAAAAGTGGCGTGTTACATGACGTGTTGTGGAGCCGAGGGTCCAGCACATTGACAATAAAGACAAGATGGGAAACAAGAGAAAGAAGAAGACAACACAAGGCATTCATCCCCTAATTGGCTGATAGGCTCTATTTCCAGCGGCCCACTTGTAGCCCTGGTCTGCAGCATTACCGGTCACAATGACGGCAATACCGACGAGAAGGCCAGAAATCCAAGATATGGTGTTTAGTATGTAGCCCAGTCCTGCCATCGATGAGCATCAATCAATCATCCCAGACAAAGATGCTTACCGGGCTTAGCATGCTCAAAGGCATAAAAGGCGTTCTTGTTGTACAACTCCGTCACGAGGACGAATGTGACAAACTGGAAGACAGCTACGGAAGGTTGGCACAAAGTTGTTACAAGACGTCGAGAAACCTACCGTTGAGTAAAACTAGGCCAGCAACAGCTCTCCAGACCCTGCGGCGCCTGGAGTGCGTGCTTACGCCGATGAGCAAGGCCGCCAAGGCCATGGAGGCGAACCCTATGCCAAGCTCAGTGAAATACTGGGCGGAGACCCACTCGGCGCAAGGTAGACGGTTCTCCTTTTCACATTTGTCTTGCACCCTGAGGGGAAAGGGGCGACATTCATACTCGGAGTATTCGAGGCGACCGTTTGTAGGGCCAGGGATGCTGACAAAGGTACGTTCGCAACGTTGCATCAGGCCGTAACGGATCGATGATGTTGCGTTTGGGAGGTCGAATTCATAAGTGGTGATAAGCCTTCAAACCAAGGTGTCAGGTTTGGAGACCAGCGAAACATATGTTTCTGGCAAACCAGTCTGGGAAACGTGCAGACAAGATATTCTTGGGGAGGTGTGAGCTACCGCGGAAGTCAGGGGTTTGGGGGGACTCACGAGAACGAGGACAACGAATACTGCGACAAAGGTGATCACGTAGGACGTTTTCCTCATGGCTGAAGGCTGGTGGATGAAGGATGGAAAGAAAGTTTGTGACTGTGCATTTTATGCGTCTGATCTCACCAAACCTGTTGGCCACTCCACTTTCCCAATTACGTAAAGTAACCCCACTATCTTGTTATCGCACGCCATTGGCAGAAATGTCTCTGGCGTAAAGCACTCTTCGCAACCATCTCAGACGTCGACTGTTCTGGAAACGGGTGACGGTCCGGATGGAACATGTTCGCGGGGGCGGGGTTGTATCACCTACTAGTATATTTTGCATAGTAAGTTGTCCGTCCTTGTCGATTAGTGGTTAAATCATCACGTTGTGGATCACCAAACCGTGAAGCCGGAAGTTCGAATCCTCCCTGGGACATATTTTTGCACTGACGAGATATATATCAAGTCTAATATCGGGACCGACCGACACAAAAAAAGACATGGGAAGTAGAAGGGGAGAAGGCTGCGTGTACCGCTCCACGATGTCGATGATGGGGGCCGAGCAAGTTCCCTCGACTCGTTCGGTAGTATTGTGGGAAAATATTATCTACTCCGGTTTTATGATTGCAGTGGACCCCCTCGAACCTGTTTTTTTCCTTTGTAGAGTACTTTGAAGTAGTAGAACTCCGTTGACGTGCCACGGACGAGCCTAGCGTCCCCTCAGCACAACCGTGTCCGCAATTAACCACACTCTGCACACTCCCCATCCACCTCATTTTCACCAGACCACCTGGCTCACACGAACACCACACACCTTTGTATTTTGGCTCATGAGCTTATCCTTTGGCGGTCTCGGTCTTTTCTCCTCATGGTCCCCCATCCGAGTATGGGATCACTCCGTCCACTCTAGACCTGGCTTGCGATCCTTCGTCTTTGCTTTGGTCGTCGTCGCAGTCGTCCTCATCCTCGGTCAGTTATTACTACTCTCTTCCAACACGATAAACACTCATCGTCTCCATCACCAGCTTACCTCACCAATCCAACTGAAGTCTCTTTCAGAACTTACCTCACCGAACAGTCTTTTCGCCAGCATTTGAGCAACCTGGATGATCTCACAGATGATTCTGCACCGGATCTCGACTCGACACACTCTCATCCTCGCGCTCACAGCTCAGACAGAGGCAACCCGGTTGATCGTACAACGCTTCCCTTCCACTTTGCTAACCGTGCTTCCGTATCGCTCCGTACCCCAAAGCACGTCTTTCACAGCTTTGGAGTTTGCACTATTGCCACGACGCAAGGTGCTGCTGTACCTGCGGGTCGCCGTCGCGCCACTAGTGTACATGGTCACGCACCCCCGCGTTCGGACGTAGATGGTTTCGTTTCTTCGGATTCCTGGTTCATCGGTGCTTTTGGACGTTGGTGGCGCGGTGGCCCAGTCGAGTCCTGGTATTACGATGCCATGATCCGTTCCAAAGACGCTCAAGGCTGGAGTTCAGGCATTCTCGGCTTCAAGGCATTGGACAAATTTCACGATTATGATGGTAAATTACACACAAGGACCCGAGTATCCTCGACTTCTGACTCTTGACTAACTAGGCCTTCCGTTTGCAAAGTTTGCTCCGTGTCCTCGCCCGTTATTACGTGGAGCGCCTCCCAAATTGCGTAATCGAGAACGTTCCGTTCAGCGACCCGGTTCTACCCCCCATCGTAATTCCTCGCCACCACCACTGCCCAAGTCCGCATCTCTTCCGTTGCATGCAGATCACCGCCTTCATGATCTCCTACCAGTGGCACAGCAGTCGTCGCACCTGATTTCGGACCCGAAGCGTGTTCCTGTTCATGTTCCTCCGCTTGTTCATTCGGTCTCTCGCACTTCGTCGACATCTGGCACATCCGATAACTCTTCGACCATCGCGGATGTTTTGAAACAGATAGCAGCTGCACAGGCATCCGTCCACGACCTTCAGAATCAACTCGAGGAAGCTCAGAATACCGTCAACCACTCCCGTGATTCGCTCGAGGCCGAGCTTAGCGATATGCGGTCGCGACGCCGGGAAGAAGAGCAGAGGAGAGTGGACAGTCGGGCTCGTACCAAGACTCTAGAAGAGACGAGGCGTCAGGCAGAGATAAGCAAAAGAGAAGCGGAAAAAAAGATGAAAGTTGCCCGTAACGCCAAGGACTCCGCGATGCGTAGGGTGGAAGAACTGGAGCTGGAAATTCAGAGGTTGAAGGACCGGATGGAACATGATCGTGCAGTCCTTGCTGCCGAACCTAGCGTTGCCGACACAGAAGAAGAAGAGCAACTTGTCTCTGAGTTGGAAACGAAGAGGAAGGAGGTACGAGTTGCAGAAGAGGTCGTTGTTGCGCTGAACACTCGTGCACGAGAGCTGGAGGAGAAGATCGAAGAGAACAAATCTCGACTCTCTGCTGCACAACACCGCGCTCAGCTTAGCAAGGCATACCCTGATTCGCTTGACGCGTCTCACTTTGGCATTAGGAACGGTGCTGTCGTCAAGCATGGCAAAACGGACAGCTCTACATGGTCTTTGTCTTATAACCCGTTTGATGTCCCCGTTGATGACGTTCTGGTATCGTCGGTGGGGTCAGAGCGCGTCCGAGGCGACACTGGATCTGAATCAATGGATTTGTCGCGCCCTCCAGAGCTGGTAGGGTTTTCCTCGGGTGCGTCGTAATTTCCAGTGCTATGGACGATGACTCAATCATCTCTCCAGTTCTTCGTGCTGCAGGTTATACCATCTTTGATGATGACATTGATTCCACGTCGCTAGGGCTTCAACGCCCTGGCCATGGCCACAACGGTTACTTTCAAACAGGCCAAACCACTTCGTTCTCACCTTTTCGTGATCCGCCCACTCCTTCCGCAGCATTCATTCCAAGCAGCTTGATCAGCGTGCTCGATTCTCCCTCGGCAGACTGGAAAGGAGGGTTTGGTATGCAGAATGGCTCTTTCACGTCCTCGCCTGTCGAATATACTGGACACCCTTTCGATGATGTTGAATCTGAGCAGCTCGACGTGTCCGACCTGCGTCGTGCTCAAGGACAGTCTAGCTACGACCTATCGTCTATGCGCCAGAACACCATCTACGAGGTACAAGGATCGGATGACATGCAGGAAGCTGCGAGGAAAGGCGCCGAGACCTCTTCAAAGGGCTGGTTCTCTGCGCCTCGGGATGAGAAACGTCGCAACGGCCTTAACCCAGATGCAAAAGTGTTCCGGCTTACGAGGCTCGCACAAGACAAGACTGGCAGCGCTGACACATCCATGACGTCTGCACCTTCCTACGACGCACTAAATCCGAACGGTCTGACGCCCATCATCGCATCTTCGACGCCCTCTTCTCTGCTTCGTGCCTTTGCCCCCTCTCGCGCGGAGCGCGAGGCGTTGCAGCGGGCGCTTGGTGGGTCGACGAACACGAGTCTCGAACGCCTTCCTAGCCTCAGCGATGTGGGAAGCATTCCTTCGTCGCCCTCGCACGTCCATGCGGAAGTAGCGAGGAGGAGCATCGGGGAGAAGGATTCTGCGCTCCCTGCCTGGCTGCAATCGTTGCCGCTGATCCGAAAGCCCAATTTCAGTCCCTGGGAGGACGAGGACCAGGTGTCCACCGAGGTAAAGAGGAAGTGAAAAAAAAAAGTTTCGAGTGGCCAAGGCGTTGAGACAAGAGTGGGAAGAGTGGGAAGAAGTGCGGGGAGTTGGGGTGGGGGGGCGTTTCTAGTTGTAATTCTGTGGTAAATGTTTCGAGTCGGTTGCCGGTCGCATCGTCTCATTGAAATAGAGAAAAGCCTGGGAAGAGGCGATGGGTTGATCCTGTGTTTTCAGCTTCGACCGTACGTATATATATCACTATGCAAAGAGTATGATGTTGAACTGCGCCGTCGGATGATCCACCGCAGCAAAGAGGTCCATATTCGTACGCCTCTGGACACACGGTTGACTTCTCGTAAGATCGTAGGGTCTTTCGAGCGATCGGACCGATGAGTGCAAGACGTTATTGACTGTGTTCCGACGGGACAGTCGACCCGCCATGCGAATTAGGAATAAATTGGTGCATTATATATGTATCTGACAAACCATGCCAGCGTGGACGTGTTACTTTAGAGGTGAAGCACCCTATCACTGCTATTCATTTCCCCGGTCGGGCCCCGCTGTCGTCATTTCCTGCGGCGGCAGTACACCGTGATTCGGGTAGAAACCGACGCAGATTTGGAGACACCACGTAACCATACTTCTTCATCTCCTCCAGGGCGACAGCGTACCGCGAATCCTTCGCGGCGACACACACCCGGACGATCTCGGCATACACCCTAGCCGAGGGAACGAATGCCTGTGTCTTCATCTCTTCGAGATAAAAGAAGGCGTCGTCGTACGTCGGTTGGGTGAGGCAGAGCAAGACGATGTGATCGTACGTCTTGGCGTTGGGTTTGACGGAGGCTTGTTTGAGGTCGAGGAGGAGTTTGTCGCCGAGCTCGCGATGTTTCGCGGCGACGCAACCTGAGAGGAGGGCGTTGAAGGTCTCGACGTCGGGTTTGCAGGCGTAGTCGGGAAAGGACTTGTATGCGCCGACGGCGCGTTGCAGGTCGTTTAAGGAGACGGAAGCTTGGACGATAGCGTTGAGGACGAGGGGGTTCACTGTGTTCCCTTGACGTTGCCATTGATTTAGTACTTGCCAGACGCCGTCGACGCGATCCACGTCTTGTTGTAAGAACTCGGTCAACGGTCGTAGTGTTTCGGTGGTAGGATTGACGGACAGTTTGCGCATCGCGGACAGGGTGTGTAGAGCGTCCGTGAGCTTGCCGTCTTTGCAGAGGGCTTCGACTAGGGGGGCGAAATGGTGTTCGCGCCAGGTATCGATGCTCATTCCGCGGAGTACGCGCATGACGTCCTGTGCTAGATCTGACAGACCATGACGGGCACACGTATGGAGAACGGAGAGACAGGCGCCTTCGTCGGGAGTGAGGTTCGATGCGTGGACGACCTTTTGCCAGCAAAGCTTGACTCCTTCGGCCTGGAGAAAAAAAGGATGAGAGAGGGACATCGTCGATGGACATGAACGTACATAAAGCATGTCTGCGGAAGACGTGAGACACGAGATCCAAGTTTCGCCATCCAGTCTGCGAGGGGAGCGGGACTCAAAGTCTTGTGCAACCTCGATGGCGAGTTTTGGGAGATCCATGTTTGCAGCGAGCTTGACGACGTCTTGAGCGGTGGTGAGGCGGGGGACGAGTCCAAGGTCGTACATTTGGTGCATGTACTGGAGAGCGAGCTCGATGCTCTCTGTTGCGGTGGCACGTGCGATGATGAAGGCGTATGTTTCTTCGTTGGGATCGATGCCATGCTTTTTCATCTCCTCCAGGACATGCCACATGGCATCTGCTGGGGACCACCTGGACGCCTGAAAAAGAATGAATGAATGAGAGAGAGATTTAGAGGTGAACGCACGTGTAATAGATGGTGGTAGGGCTGATGATCGAGGGGTATGCCCATTGCGTTCATGTCATCGAGGACTGCCCATGCCTCGAGGGGGAGACCCTCCTGGGCGATGCACGCGAGCAGGGCGTTGTATATGATGTGGTCTGGTTTGACGTCCTCTGCCTTCATTTCGCGTACGAGACGGAGCATTGGGACGAGCCGACGTTCTGCTCTTGCATGACTGAGAGCTTCTTTATGACAACGCGTGATCAACGTCGAGGTCGCGTTCGGTTGAAAAGCCCACGGCGTTCGCTTTGCCGCCTTCGTGGTCACTAGTCGACGGAAAACAGTAGCATGCATTGTTACACAGCCACAAGTTGTTGTCTTCTCTTCACTCATGGTAAGTATGTTCAACTCACCAACAAAATATTAGATTTTAACGTTCCTCCAGTTCTACTCAGAGGCTATCCTCTCTCGTCGCGGCCCTCTCGCAAGAGTATGGCTGGCCGCGCACATGGAGCGCAAGCTCTCCAAAACACAGACCCTACAGACAGACATCCAGCAGGCCGCGGGTGCCATCATGGGCCAGGAAATCGAGGTCATGGCTCTCCGTCTCAGCGGTCAACTCTTGCTCGGTGTCGTCCGAATCTACAGCAGAAAAGCAAAGTACCTCTTGGACGATTGCAACGAAGCCTTGTTGAAGATCAAAATGGTCGGTGCACCCCCTCTCTCAGTCCCTGTCCGACTCACTCGACCTGCTGCAGGCGTTTCGACCAGGTGTCGTCGACATGACTGAAGATCAGCTGGCTGTCAACCGCAACGCTATCACACTTCAAGGTGGAAATCTAGACTTGGACGTGCTTATTCCGGACATAAACTGGTGAGTTTGGCGCCCTCCCGCTCACGACGCAACTCACGATACACACTCAGGGATATTGATTTTGAGGATCGCATCGCGGAGCCTCAGGGGCATCACGTCGCCCGTCAGGCCGACATTACGCTTCAGACCGCCGAAGATTTCCAACTCGACCTAGACGACCCGGGATACGGCTTCGATCTCGGTCCGTCCGACGGCATCGGCTCACAGGACTTTGGCGAACTCGACCTGGGGCTTGATTTCGGCGACGGTCCGGTTAGTGTCAAGGATGCAAGCAGCGTTGTTGACGAGAGTGTCGAGGTTGGAAGAGAGGCCCCAATGCCACGGAGCGCACGCGAGTCTATGGACTCGGCCATCGTAGGGCGTGGCCGTGCAGAGGACAAGGATCTCGACTTCTTTAGTAGAGAGCCGTCGGAGCATCCATTTGGCACAGAGATGGACATAGACATGCCATTTGGTCCGGACATCGCTGGCGCCGACCTGGATCTTGGCCTCGATTTCGGAGATGGCCTACCTTCGGAGCGGGAAAGGACACCTGGTCAAACACGCTCTCCTTCACGAATGTGTACGCCCGCGTTTGTTTTGACACCTATCGAGCGTGACGCTGACTCTATACTAGCATCCCCGCTCACAGAGCCCCCTCAAACACCCCCACAGATTGACGTCAATCTGACTCCTCGCGTGGTTCAGCCAGAACTACCCGAAGAAATTCAACAAGTAGAGCCAGATTTGACCAAAGCCAAACGGAAGCCCAAAGAAAAGAAACAAATCATCGACTCCGTCATCGAATTGGCGGATGGCCCCGGTGCAAAGGCAGGTCGCGGACTCGGTGCACCAGTGGTCCGCGATATCAGCGATATCCTCGCCGAACAACAATTCCTTCCACGCTCTACCATGGTCATGCGCCTCTTGGAGATCCGAGAGGATCCCTTGGCTCATTTCTTGCCCACCAAAGTCACACCAGACGGGACGTTCTTTTGTGCTGGCCCTCCGGGACTAGCCCCAGAGTTGTCGGAGCTCTTTATGCGCCCCGTCCATAGTGCATTGCCCTCTAAGAAACGGGGGGCGTCCCCCGACAAGGGCGGGAGGAAGAAACCACGCGTTGACGAAGGACCCCACGAAGAGGAGGAGGTCGAACAAGGAAGGCGCGATGCCAGCATCGCACCGAGCGTGGCCATCGCCAGCGAAGCGCTCGGCGGTCGCGCCAGCATTGCCCCAGAAGGCGGATTCGACTTTGGCGATGTGAGTGGGGGAGTGGATGACTTCCGGATGGACGTTGGCGGAGATTTCCCCGCCGCACAGGACGACGTGATGCCCGAACGCGTGAGAAGCGTAGCACCATCCGAGAGAAGCCGAATGTCGACGCCTGCAGTCGGAGAAGAGGAGGGAGAGGAGACGTATGCGGACGCCAGTTCTGCGATTGCCGTGTTCGACGTCCGGTCTTCTCAAACGCAAGAGTCGGTGAGCGAGGGCGACGGCAAAGGTTACAGCCGGAATACCGTGAAAGCTCTCGGTATCGTTCGCAAAGAATTGCAGCCCGAGGACGATGAGGAAGACAAGGTGATCAGTTTTACACAGATGTCTCACAAGGCGTCTAGACGAGCGGCGTCGGCGTTCTTCTTTGAGCTGCTGGTGCTCGGAACGCGCGATTGCATCAAGCTGTCGCAGGGCGCGCCGTTTGAGAACATTGAAGTTCGGGCCAAGGACAAGCTTTGGGAGCATCTGAGACATGGGTCGACCGCTCCATCGATGATTTCCGGGATGAGCTAGGTTTGATTTCATCCCAACTTTCCATCTCTCATTCATTTTCTGATTGGATATTGTCTTGATTTTGTTGTTGTTTCTATTACACTGAGTTATTATATAAATCTAACTTGATTACCCGTCCTGCGTGTACGACCGTTCCCTCTTGATTTATTTTACTGTTGTATGGCTCGTTTTTGTCTTGCGTAGATTCTATTTGACAATGCTATTGAATTACTGCAGTCAGCCACACGTGAACAACTCGCTTCAGTATTTGTCGACGCTCTTCAGAAAGCCCACTCTCGTTCCGTGCGAATAGTCAAAGATGGTCACATCTGCTCACTTTCGTCAGAAACGCCGGAAGGACAACAACCACTCACAATTTTTGCAAAACGAGTCGCCTGCGAAAAGATCAAAAGTTGAGCGACAAAACGATCCGCATGACGGAAAGGCAAGACGCGCACTCACCGAGAATGGCAAACTCGAGCGTCGCACCGATGATCGCACCGATGCATGTGCTAGAGTGAAAAAAGACATGATCGCGCGGAATATGTAGAGAAAAAAACCAAAACTGACCTGTTCGTAAAATCGTTTGGATAGCGCCCCAGACTCAGATCGCGCGCGTCCATCGCCAACGGCTGCCCACCGAGAATAAACGACACCACGACGGGCAGGTCGCACGGGTAGGCGTAAAACCCCTCGCCGAAACCTGGGGCGAGCGCGGATCCGGGGATCTGGGAAGGATTTTTTTTGGGGGGAGGGGGTAGGTACATACTTGGAGAGAGACTCGCGCGAGCTCACCTGCGCGTATAATGCAGATGCGATCCTTTTGGGTACGTACACGTACGACGTGCCCGTGTCGATGAGCTGTAAGCGTTACAAGGGTGAGTGGAAAATAGTGTCGGGCGCCTTGCCCGTGGGACGTACCGCCAAGATATTGTTAGTGGGTATGACTGAGCTGTTCACCGAAACGCCCGTCAAATTGGTCGTCCAATATGTCTGGGAGAGACGCCGTTGTATCAGCGGGGAAAGAGGATCAGTGACAACCATACCTGGGAAGGCACCGGTACCCAAGTAACGTGCTCATCGACGGCTTTCGATACGTCGACACAACCAAAACAGATCTAAACCATGACCGTCCATCCTGACAAAAGTGATTCAAAGATCTCACCTCGGATCCGTAAAGATGCCCCCTGCTCATGAAGACGCTAAACAGAGGCGCCTCGATCTGCGGAACCAAGTTCTCGAAAAACGTCGGTTCGTGCGAATTAGAGATGGTGCCGAACGCAAGGCCGACGAGTCCGTCGTTTGGCGCGTTGGCAAAGTTGGGGCTGACTGAGCTGACTGCGCCAAACGTTTGGTTTTCCACTTTGAAAGAACCGATCGTGACCGTGTCTCGGGCGACGGTTCCGAATACCTCGCCCAGTCCCTGAACGAACACGTTTTTTGCGGCGTCAGCACAGGAACGAGTTCTCAAACTCACGTATCGGATGGCGAAGGGCCGGGACGAGTTGTGAAACGTGGCGCTAGCGTCGGATCGGAACTGCTTGAGCCCTTTGCAATTACTGCAGTGGTCGGGAACCCAAAGGTCTGTGAGTAGGATGGGCTTCGTCAGTCGAAAACGAAAAAAAAGATGACCAACGAACCTGCAGAGCCAGTGTCAAAGTCGATATTGAGGGGCTGTGACTGGCTCCCGAAGAGCATCGGGCCATAATACTCATAGTCGCGGATGCCGTCTGTTTCGTCCTGGAGGGGATCGACGAAGGTGGTATTTGTCTGGTTGAGAGACGCAGCGACGACCACTCTAGAAGAAGAGCGAGATCTGAGATGGGGAATGTTTGTTGCGTAATCGGACGCGCGGTCGTAGGCGTCTCGGAGCGACGGAGGAATAGCATAACCGGGTGATGTACCCTGACCTGCCAGCAGAGCGGAGGCATTTTGAAATTTCCGCATGGCGATGGCTTGCGCCACGATCTATATCGTTTTCGTGAGTGGGTTCGAAAGTGGACCGGGAACAAACACACTGCGGTCTGGCTGTTAATGTTAGGGAGAGATGGTTGACGTCTAATGACGAATTTGCGAGGTGCCGAATGGGAATGGTGATGGCTTTTGGGAAAGGGTGTACCGAGGGAGAAAGAAGTTAGCCAAAGCAAGAGGGCTATGCGAGGGAGCATGGCTGCAACAAGGCCATGGAGTGGATGCCAATCTTAATTATAAATGAATACAGATTGCGAATGAGACCGACGGATTATGATCTGAGCGGGAACGGACATTTCCAACATCAAAGGGTTTATTAGAAAAGCAATCTCAAACATGCGGGACTAAGGTATCCGAGGGTGCGAAATCAATTTGCTTTCATTCTGTCTTTTGGCTTTGCGCCCAATTTCTGAGGCTTTTGTGGGCCAAGGACCTTGCGACGCGTACGGATCATGTGGGTATACATGACATAAAGGCCTAGTGAAGAGATCAGCACAGGGTGAAAAGGGTGAATGTAAAGAAAAGTACCGGGAATCCAAATCAGGACCATGGTGGCTTTGATCCAGTCCTCGAGAGCCCACTTGAGGTAGAGGCCATTCTGCCACTCTGAGATGGTACTGAGGGCGAGGAGGGCCTCGCTGCCTGCGCCAAGCGGATAGAGGATGTAGAAAGTGGAGTAGCGCAGCCAGGTGAGCCAGGCAGGAGGGCTACGGAGGGCGTAGTAGGAGTAGCGGGGAATCTCTGCGAGAGACCAAGCCAAGACCATGGTGGTGTAGATGGGGCTGGCATGGGTGGAGGGGAAGCGGGCGACGATGGCCCAGATGAGGATCAGACGGGAAGAGACCTGTACAAAGGTTGTTGGGAGGGGCGACCTGACGAGACCAAGGATGACGTGGATGACCTCGAGTGATGCAAGAGATTGAACGGGAGCGAGCACGGGCCAAGAGAGGGTGTACGTGGCAGGCACATAGCGAAGGAGAGACGCGCCAAGAAACGTA
Source organism: Leccinum sublutescens (assembly GCA_038091555.1). Classification (NCBI taxonomy): domain Eukaryota; kingdom Fungi; phylum Basidiomycota; class Agaricomycetes; order Boletales; family Boletaceae; genus Leccinum; species Leccinum sublutescens. The sequence goes on along the minus strand of JBBPOR010000521.1, from coordinate 8,946 downwards.
GAGAACGCGTTAAGTGCAGTGTAATGCTCAGTGAGAGGTACTGCTAGTCCCCGGAGTGTACTGAGCAGAACGACTGTCCAACCCAACGCCGAGAGTATGTTGAACGCGGTCAGATAATACATTGATGTAATTACGTAATGAGCCACGACCTAGCTGAGTCATCCGGGTTCTACAAACAATACACAACAAGTTCAGAGGCTCTCTTGTTTTTCTTACTAATACTCGCGCCCCTCCCCCAAACGCGAGTCGATCATTGTCATCCACCTGCTGAACATGCTCCAGTACCAGCAACAGCAACAACAACAACAGCCCCCCGCCGACCCTCTCCCATCACAGTCAGCACCAACAATGCGCCTCCGCGACGATCCACAGCCCCCGACGTCAAACCCCACACCGACGACCTCCCGTCCATCCCGCAAGCGCAAGTCACCGCCCTCAGCAGCACCCGCGCCCGCACCACCGCCCCAACCCCAACCGCAGCAGCATCCACCACCACCACCACCACCTCCCCCAGGCATCCATCTCGGACAAATGCTTCCGCCCCCACATGCACTGATGCCCCCCGGCATGGGTCACCCTCCAATGTACCAATACGCACCTCCAGACTATGCACAACCACCTCCACATCCGGCCGAACTCACCCAGGAGCAGCTCAACGGGGATCTTGATGATGGCGAGTCAAAGTCAGGCGGACGCCAGCTCAGCCAGAGCAAGCGCGCCGAGCAAAATAGGAAAGCGCAGAGAGCATTTCGAGAGCGCAGAGACCAGTACGTCGCATAACCCCTGTCCTAGCTTGGACTCACCTATTCGTCCCAGACGGGTCAAGGCGCTCGAGTCTCGTTCCCAACTGCTCGATGCTGCGTTGGCATCTGCAGACGAGGCCAACAGGCGCTGGGAAGAATGCAGAGCTCTCGTCGATCAACTACGCATCGAAAACGCCGCTCTCCGAGCCGCCTTGAGTGGTCAGGCTCAGATGGGTGGGCCACTGGCACCAGGTCAAATATTAGCCGCACCATCGCAACCGCCGCAGCATGCACAGGATTCCAGGCCAGAAGGGGAAAAGCTCGAGACCAAAGAGTAACCGCCACGTTGGTACGGTACAGGGTCAGTTGTCGCTCTTACTTGTCTCTAGCAATCCAAGCCACGCACCGAGACCTTTGCTCTTTCTCTTGCACCACCACCGGTAGTAGTGATGACGGCAGTCACCTTTAGCGCTGGAACATGTGCATCCTGTTTCGCGTGTGTGTGTCTTGCTAGATCGTGTTTTAGGCTGCGGGGGTGGTGATGGTGAGAGGAGACAGAGGGTAGGAAATGCTGACAAGAGCAGCGGACTCGACGTTTTATGTAACCACGAAGCTTTGTCATCTCGAATACATCCCGCCCTTTGTTGCGAACATTGGAGGTGGTTATATGCTGCTCTTTATCTACCCAGTAGGTTGGGCTGTGTGACCTATGAACAATGCAATAGCCGAGTCGCGCTCAATCATGTTGCTTTTCCTACTCCTCGCCTACTACAACGTCGCTGCCCAGTCTGTCTTCACCGCCTACGCACCAACGATCAATGCACCGTGTCCGCAGTCGTCGCTCGTACGCACGTCCACCCAGTCCCTCAACACCCACGAAGTCTCTTTCATTACCGCAAGGGAGTCTTCCGTCGTTCCTACCGCATGGTCCGACTGGATAGGCAACGGCTCTTCCATCGGCTATAATCTCCCCCTCTTTAATGCTTCGCTGCCCAGGATCGCCATTGCTCTCGGTGGCAATGGTTATCGCACCGCACTCTTCGGAGCTGCCGTCTTCTCAGCGCTGGACGCGCGAAATAGCACCGCGAAAACACACGGAACAGGCGGCCTGCTTCAGCTCGCCTCCTATCTCGCGGCCTCATCAGGTATGCATTTCGCTCCCGCTTGTCGTGCGGCCTCGTTCACACAATCTTTTAGGCGGCTCATGGCTTGCGGCCTCATTGGCGTCCAACGATTGGCCAAACCCATCTACCTTGGTGTACGGAGACAGTCAACTCGCGGGATGGATGCTAGACTTGGATCTCGTGATCCCAAATGATCTTAATCTGGGCGACGAAAATAATCAGGCATATTGGGGAAGCATCCTTGCAAGTGTCGAGGCAAAAGCCAACGCATTCATGTCCGTCCTTCCCTCTTTCCAGGTACCCGTACTGACACGTCCGTCTGCAGCGATACCAGCATCACAGACGTGTTGGGGCGTGCACTCTCATACCATTTCTTGAACGAAACGACCAGGCAAAACTTTTACACAAACGATACTGCACATGGTGCAGGCCAGCTGTGGTCGCAAGTTACCCTCCTACCTTCTTATGCCAACCAATCCATGCCGTTCCCCATCATAACTGCTGATTCAATACCTGCGGGATCTCAGTCGTCCTCCGTGCCATTGGACTCGGTAGTCTACGAGGCAAGTGTCTCAAGGTTCACCCGGGGTGCCGAGTTTGGCTGACGGCAGCAGTTCACACCACTCGAGTTTGGGTCCTGGGATCCAAGTCTGTCTGCTATGGCTCCAATGGCTTACGCCGGTACTCATCTAGCGACTGGACTTGCATCCGGTGCGTCAGCTTGCGTGACGGGATTCGACCAAGTGGCTTTCGTGATGAGCACGAGTGCAACCCTTTTCACCGTATCTCTCTCTTATTTCTCCTTGTTGGGATACTCTGTAAACATTTTCCTCGGCAGGCTTTGAACGTGTCCAACGGTCGTTTTACAGGATTTGATAACCAAAACAGCGATGCCGCTGCAGTCCAGTTCCTTTATGGACAACTTTCGTCAAAAGTGCAATCGCGTTCCCTCGATGTTGCTAATTGGCCGAATGTGAGTTGGAGCCTTCCTACCCGCCTCGGCCCCTCGTCTAAACATGTGGTAGGCCTTCCAAGGCATTAACGCCGCCACCTTCCAAGACTCCTCCTCACAGTGGCTGTCACTCGTGGATGGTGGTTCCAATCAGGAGCAAGTACCTCTGGGTGCTCTGTTTACAAAAGCGAGAGCGGTGGACGTCGTCGTCGCCGTGGACGCCAGTTCGGACGATCCTAATCAATGACCAAAGTCGGTTGTCTCCGTCGTCCTTTACAAATGGTTCCGTACTGAACATACGACAGCGGAACGACGCTTCTCACTAGCTCGAAACGCATTTCTTCTATTCTCTCTGCATCGCATCAAGCATTTCCTCCTATTCCTTCGTCCCCACAAGACTTTGTCAGCACGGGAGTAAACCAAAGACCGACGTTCTTTGGTTGTGACCCAACTCAAACGCCTGCAGAATACCCTCTGATCATCTACATTCCCAACTCACCTCCGCTGGACGGAAGTCCCCCCTCGTCCAAGTAAGTGCGTCCCCCTGCTACACGCTCGCGTTGCTCATCGACGCACAAGCACCGGAGACATTCAACTCGTCTACACCCCTCCTTCGACCGCCGTATTTATGAACCAAGCCTTCCAAAATACCCTCGGCGGCTTCCAACCCAACACTACCTCTCCCGATCCAAACTGGCCAAAATGTTTGCAATGCGCCGCGTTCGATCGAGCCCGGCTCAAACAGACGCCGGTACCACCACGATCGGACGTCTGTGTGCGCTGCTTCTCGCAGTACTGCTACGACCCGAGCAACCCTCCGAACAGGCTCGAGCTTCCGGGTCGGAAGTATACATACACGAACCCAGACCCGCGCGGGGTGGACAAGGTAGAGGCTTTTTTGAGCAAGGACAAGAATGGGATCATTGGTGGGGCGGTGACCCTCGTGATCTTGATCGCAGGCGGCATCGTGTTCATGTGAGTGTCCTCGATCAGTGTTGTTCTGTTTGTTAACGCACTTGCAGTTTCTGGTGGAGGAAGTACACGACGAGCCCTGGAGGTTTTATGAAAATGACCGCTTTGGATACGAGATGCAGTGATTGACGCCATTGTAGACATTGTTGGGCTCACATCATGATCTATCGGTGGACTCTTTGATTCATGGACAATACACTCATGGAAACATACACTCAAAAGATCCGCAAGCTATATAAAGTATACGACAAGGGGTATATAAATCATATCAATCCGTCCACGGTCATATCGCTAGGACCAGGTAGATGTTCCAATATCGCCGTTCAAACTCTGATTCGCGAGAGGCGCCGCGAGACCCGAATGAACGCCGAACGCGGTTTGCTCTCGATCGGCACCACCGACGACTTGTACAACTCGATTTCGTGACGCATATCGTCGTCGAACGCTACCAACGCATCCCGTTCGCGCGTGCACATAGCAGTTTCTGTTTGCGAAGTCTCTACACATCTGCGAAACCCAATAGGCTACTAATACATTCTTGCCGGTGTGAAGCTTTCCTCCAGGGAACCCCCCTCCGGGATAGACCATATATGACGAGACGAACATTGCAGGGGAAGGGCACCGTGAAACGAGTTATTGCTACGGAAAGAATCAGTCGCTCAGGCTTCTCATCGTCCTTGTAAAATGCAACCATACCTCGGCTTCAGAGTTTGTTCTTCTTCTCACGGGGGTGCTTCAGATGATTTTCGCGCACATGACGTAAATAGTTTTTACGCCCCAGTTTCCTTCCGCAGCCCAACCAGTCGCATCTGACCTTGATTTCTTTCATATTGTGAACCTCGCCGAAATGCGCAGGTATATCCAAGCATGAGATATCAGCACCGCAAGCCTTCGACGTCGTCCCATTCATCATCAGGCATGGGAATATCGCCTGGCATGAGTGGCTGTGTCCATTCGCCTGTTTATTGCTTTAGTATTGGGACGCACAGAAAAAAGACTCTTGATCTACTAACCGCAGGTAGGCTGGGAGTTGCAGGAGGTGAGCGTAGGGCGCAACATAGCTCGCTTTTGCATGTGTGATTCATGTGCACTCTGATTGCAATGGATGTGAGGAAGAATAGGATGTTTTGATGTTTTGAACGGGAGAGAAACCGACGAGTTTTATATGGGTGTGTCCTCCAGCTCCACTCCAGCTCCAGGGACGGATCGAGGAGGACGGAGAAGTATGTAAGCATGGCGATGGGATGATGAGGTTAACCAAAACGCATGAGTCTCCATGAGCAAGTAGAATTAAAGAAAGCCACTGCCAAGGCACCCGATAAGCCACACTGGCAATAGCATAATACCCTTCATGATTAGTAGTGAAACTCCAGCCCTTGAGAAGACAGATGGATGCGGCCTGGCAACACCTTCGCCTGTGTTGTAGAGCAAGCTGAAACTGCTAACCGCGCATATTTCTGTAAAGTACGGGCATCGTGAATGAGGGGAGAGCAACAATGATAAGCTATACGTGCCCGCTTAGGTTGAGGGAAGAATGACATTCATTTAAAGTTTCCATCATTCAAATTGCGACCGTTAACATATTCTTGAAGAAAGGTTGAACGTTTGAACTTGAACCCCTTTTTCGGTGGTCTTCTATGGCGTCCCAAACCCTAAATAAATCGGCGCAATTTCGTACAGTCAACTCCCTCCTAATGCACACCTGTCAAGACAGCTCAGAATGTATGCGTTATGGGGAGTATGTGTTATTGGAGAGAACATAGGGCGACAAAAAGCAGTTTGGGAAATCTCAAACCTATGCCTTATCCCTGGTATGCGCCGTTAGGAAGGAGCCTGGGCGCTGGTCTCGTACCCATGCCAGTGCTGGAGACAGCTGTCACGTCAGATTCCGAATGTATGGGAACGAGACTAGTCTGATGACCAGCCCGTCCAGAAGTATCTTCCTCTTTTGGACGGATTGGCCACCCCCGTTATAGGAAATCGGGTAAACATGGGAAGCAAAGCGGAAAATGCCGACACTAGTAAGCGCTTCCCAGAACGGCTCGAGACTAACAGTGGTTAGCAGTGCAAAGAAACCATGTAAGAAATATGAAAGCTACATACAAGAGAGTTGAATACCGCGCGTTGAATATAAAAAGACGATGGCCCGACGATCATCGATCGGGGAACACCGTGACAGGCTTTGGACAATGGAGACAATGGGTAGCGCTGCCCGTATGACTCCAAGTCTGGTATCATAGAGGGCAACCGGCTGGTACCCGATGAAGCCGGAATGGGTTGGCAGGGGTAGAGGCGTCGACAACGAGTTAGTGCCATGACCTCGAACTCCTTTAGTGTGATGGGGTCGACGTTGAGCTCCTGCTCGAGGTACTGGCACATCTCTCGTTCCATCTGGTCGACCTCAGATTCGGTGCCATGACCTCGAACTCCAATTAATAAATTCGCCACCCCTACAGGTATAGCTGGATTGCCGAACTCCTTTAGTGTGATGGGGTCGACGTTGAGCTCCTACTTGAGGTACTGGCACATCTCTCGTTTCATCCGGTCGACCTCCCGCAGCTGGAACATGGTACCCTGTACCACTATTGACCAGGACTTGTTCTCGAATGCGTGTCGCCACGGTTGCAGATCGACCGGCATTGTTGTAGTGCAAGGTGACCGGTGACCTCCGAGCCACACAGAGGGCCAGTGACGGTGGAGTGACACTTCGGACCCAGATAGGAGTAAAATGAAAAAATTCCCCGAGCCTGGCACCCACCGAGTCTCGGCATCGTCTTTGGCTGCGGGTCCATCACCCCACCACCCACTAACTCAACCCGCCCCAACCCCCGCGCCCTGGGGAAAGCACGTCTCCAACGCATCCTCCTTTCTGAGTCCGCACACCTCATCTGGGCCCTGCGCTGCGCACGGGTCATTGCGGATCAAACCCACACACCACAGTCCATCACGACACTCTGGTTGTCTAAACTCGACGCCCGCCTGTCCCTAGACCGCACCCTAGCAAAGCACCCCCGCCGCACCACGTTACGCTCCCGCGTGTACAACACTTGGACCCCCGTCCTCCTACCCTACCACCACCTACCTTCCAATTGGGTCACCACACCTGAGGTTTTAGTGGGTATAACGCTGCCCAGGCCCTCTGATGATACCGAGGCCACCTAGACAGCTCACGGAGCCCCACACTACCCCACACACCCGTGGGGTGTGTGTAAGCGCTTTTTCCTCGGACCGGTAGCCTTAGCGTTTATGTAGGACTAGCCGGTTGCTACATAATATTATCGCTTGTCCAAAAAAAAAAAAATGAAAAAATTCCCAAGGCTGAAAATTTCACTCGCTTGGGTCGACTGAAGGCTGAACTCAAGTTTCAACGCTTTCCCCACTAGAACGTCTGGTGCAGTTCGTACTAGTACTATGGCAAACCCCCCGTCCATCACACGTCACGGAGTGTCACAGGCACAACACACCTAATTAGGTAGTCGTCGAACAGATAATTAAATTATTTTTGCTCTCGCTCACCGGAACGTAGTTATCCGATAGTTATCCGAATGGGCCGACGCAATGCAATGATAACGATCAACGTCGCCGTTTCGCCCTCGAACCACTGAACCACAGCACTCGAAGCATCATGATGTTCCCCTGGAGTACACTACTTCAACGGGATGACGATGAAGATGACTGGGACACAGATAATGAAGAAAATCAGCTTTCAGCTTCCACTCCGAGCCACTCGAGCTAGTACTAGCGCATCCGAGTCTGCGGCCACCTCCGAGTCTCGACCGGGGCAATCTCATGGTGTCGACCTGGGCCCTGGACCCTTGTCGGGCACAGACGAGCGGTCCGTTGCAGATAATGAACAAGACGCCAATGAAAGTGTTCCCTCCGAGTCTCCGACATCATCTGAGATGGTGGACAAGGTCGAGTTTATCTTGACGCGGGGCGTGATATTTGGGCGATCATTGCCCAGGTTGACGAAGAACGAATCAGTCGAGCGGATGTGCAGTTTCTGCCGAATTTCACGGAGAGCCATAGGAGTTAGTGTAGCGGACATTGCAAGGAATGGAATATTAGGTGATACGAAAGACCGCAGGTCTCCCAGTTTGCTGTAGGCTGGGCGGAAGTCACCTCCCCACTGTGAAATGCAATGTGCTTCGTCAATAACAACACCAACTAAGTCTTTCGTGAACTCGGGTGATTTAAGTAGGTCACGAAATCCCTGATGTTGCAGGCACATCTCTGGACCAACAAGAATCGCCTGTCACCTGATAGCGCCGGTTTTTCAAGTCCTATAGTTACAAATGACTTGTCGTAGGTTTCATGTCCAATCATAAACTTGCCGTACCTTTCTCATTCTTGTACTCCAAAAAAAAAGCATCATAATTATTTCACCTTTAAACTCCCTCCAGCATGATCAGGTTTGTTTTATGTCTTCGAGCAGCACCATGATCTCATCCGAGTTTCTGTCTGCACAGAAAGAGCGCTTTCGGAACATGAAGGTCTCGGCAATTGGATCCTTAAACAGCGGCATAACAAATGGCAGTGTCTTGCCAGCACCGGTACCCGCTATGATTATGCTGTCAATACCCAATAGTAAGGCCTCTGTAGCATCAAGTTGCCACAAGTATGGTATTCTGCCCTCGCATCGCTGCTGAACGAGACTCGAAATTTCTTCTCTCGTCTTTGCAGAGTCATATTGGTGTTTGCGAGTGGCCTCTGTACGAGCACATGCAAGGCAGTCCTGTGTTTCATGCCATCGCCCTTTAGGGGACATAAGCTTTCGAAGAAGTCCGGATAACTACGTTCTGGTGAGCGAGAGCAAAAATAATTTAATTATCTGTTCGACGACTACCTAAAAATTAGGTGTGTTGTGCCTGTGACACTCCGTGACGTGTGATGGACGGGGGGTTTGCCATAGTACTAGTACGAACTGCACCAGACGTTCTAGAGAGGTTTCTGCAACGCAAATTGAAACCCAGCTGGTACTCAGCTGTCTCAGAACGGATGGAACGGAGACTAGACCGCTCCAACGTTTTGCAACGGGCTGCAAGCAATGGTTTGACATCAAAGGGATGCGATAACCGACTACCGAATGCAAATTCAACCCAACGTAAACGATAATTGTTTAGGGGGATAGCAACTTAATTACGTCATTTATTTA
>JBBPOR010000520.1:0-21357 GCA_038091555.1 Leccinum sublutescens | reverse complement strand
GGTCCGCGACCTCCGAGTCGTGTCACGCGCCCAGAGCATGATCGAAGTGCGAACGACGGCGAAAGCGAAAGAGGAGGAATGACTGACACAACTCACCGGGAAGACCAGGTCCGCCCTCGTCACGAGAGGCGCAGGTGGCCCGGCCGCATCGGTGGCACTCCAACGGAACGAGGAGCCGGAAGGGAGCAGCGGGGGCATGAGTCGTGTCGCGGACTCAACCGTCAGTAATTCTCTTTCGTCGGTCGCCGATGCTCCCACCTGCTGACTGCTGCTGAAGGCGAGTGGGTTGTCCACTCTACTCGGTTATGTTGCCGCCGTTCATCCATGGCCTTGACTACGTACTACTCACCATTCCTCTTCAAGTTCAGGCTTGATCGAATCCTGGAAAGCATACTGGTTCAAGTTCAAGTACAAATGGAATGTCTGGTCGTTTACTCTCAGTACACCTTCATCGCCTGAGATACACGCTCGTTGAACCACCCTCACGCAGTTACTTGGGCACCAATATCTCCATTATGGTCTTGGTCGACCACGATCTAAGCAATACACCAATCAAGGATTTTGAGGCTTCGGGGATGCAAACGAGCGAGCGTCGATTGTTTTTGGCGTAGAGGTCGGTCTGTCGTTTCACAAGCTTTCCTTTCTGCATATCGGCACTCAAGCGATTGCATTGTAGTCGAGATACTCGAGATTGATTTTTGTGATGCGGCGTGTGGAAGACGCACAGTAGAATACTTACGCAGTTTGCAAAACTAATGGCACTCGCGACTTGAAAAAATATTACACAACAATAAAGGGACTTGTAAAAATTTGTGTAGTTACCTTATGCCATCCACCTAACCCGCACCGACTACATATGTACTTCATGCCTCGAACTTGTCGGGAGGTCACACCCTCACACCCACCGCCCTCGTCGACGCAGTTGAAGTCCAACTTTGGACATACACCCCAGCGCCTTCTAGGGAATTGCATGGTCCTGTGCATGGCGACGACGACAACGACGCACACACACACACACCCTAACCCGAAACGTCGACAACGATGACGACGCACACTGCACCCATGCTCCCTCACACAACGTCGGCGACAACGACACGCACCCTCACCCGCAACATCATTGATGACAACACACGCACGCATGCATCACGCGCAACGACGTCGAGACGACACGTGCTTGAACTCGACGACAAGACGAGGGAGACGGTAGACGCGCGACAGTGCGACGAGGACGATGGAGATGACGAACGCGACGACGTGCATTCCCGCCACTCTCGAGGGCAAGGACGGGGACGTGGGGAGGGCGACGACGGGGGTGTGATGACGCGACGGCGTACCACGACGCACGACAACGACGACGAACGCGCACCAAGTTGTTATTTTCGTGATAAGTTTGTAATTAGAGATAGTACAGTATCAATATTTGTTACGGTGGCGAGTGCTCAACGAGCAAATTTTTCTAAGTCCCTCTGTTGTTGTGTGATATTTTTTCAAGTCGCGAGTGCCATTAGTTTTGCAAACTGCTGTAAAACTTAGTTGTCGGTATCGGCAACACTTTGGTTGACTGTTCCGTTTGGGGCGTTGTTGCTGTCGCACATCGAGTTCGCATAGGTGGGTCGAGGCTGCCAGTTCGATCATGGTTCGACTTCGTGAGGATGTTGCGTTGACCGGGTTGATGAAAATTGTCCGTATTGTCGAGATGCAATATTGTGGATGCCAGGAACCCTGACTGTACCCAACTTTTGCTTACGGATAGTACCACGTGGCACATAGTGGGCCAATGAAGTCAAGTCCTAGCACTGGACAGTTGTTCAATAAATAGTCACCGGCGACGGAATGAATGCTTGACTTCAAAGACGTGCCTCACATGCACAAGCAGCCTGGCGATGCGCAGCTGATCGAACGATTTTAGCATCTGCGGCGCTATAAGTAGTACTCGCGTACCTGAGTCTGGGCAGAGATGCACAAGGTTACATAAAGCGCATGCAAGCCTGCTGAGGCGAGAAGTTCTGAGGTGGCATAGTACGGTCCCACTGGGCTCGACGCTTGAACTGTTGTCACACGCCGCCGGCCGGTGACCGTTCGAGTTCTTGACTCCGCAGACTCATCGGACGACATAATTAGACGCCGGGGCGGGAAATGGAGGCCACGTAACGTCAGCCACTCGGATGAGCGCGACCCCCGCCGCTTGGAAGTCACTTACACACTCGTGATCAGAACAGGCTCGTTCTTTCCGGAAAAGGTTCGAGGTCGGTGCCTGGGTCTGGGGTACAATCGATATTAGATAACCCTCCGTCGCCGACCGTGAACAGGGCTGGGGGAAGTTCAACTTCCAGTTCCGCCAGGAAGGGGCTCATCGATATCCACAGTGACTCCGTTTCAGCGTCACGGCGCGGAGGCTGTAAGTGTGGTGTTGAGGCTGTGGTGGTCGGACGTCGGACGTTAACTGAAGCGACGTCCCGCCAAGCTCCCACGTGCCTGTCAAGATGATATCGTACTTAGTAGTAGTACCCGAACTTACTATGAGTGACGAGTCAAGTCCCCGACATGTTAAAAGGGTTCCTCGTGGATAATGCAACGCATCCTGATACTATAGGCGCGTCATCTCCAATCAGAACTTTCGAATGTGAGCGAAAAAAAGGAGTTCTAAGCAGGTACTATCATAGGCCATCAGTACCTCAGTGGCATGTGCGCACAGCCACTCTGCGGTGCCGGGGTTGTAGCACTAACGCGCCACTTTGAAAACAGGACCTCAGTCAGCGCACCAAAACTACTTCGTAAAATAATCTCAGAGCATGAGCTGGCCCGTATTCGACCGAGTTTTTAGCAACTTAGGGGCCACTTAAGGGCCGTAGGACCCAAACAGACGATGATGACAAAGTCGGTATTTGACGAGGTGACTGATCCGAGTGGCAATGACATCAGCAGGCGTGAGAAGTATATTCTATATTAAGGTACAATTTACTACATAAGCCCACTACTGCGTTGACCTTGGTCTTCTTTCATGTTTGCGTCTTTTTCGTCGTACATACCTTCTGCCCTTCAGCAGGTTTCTCTGGGTGCTCGTCCTCCAGCTGACGTCCCCCCTCCTCCACCGCCAACACCACCCGATGGCACCGACGTCGATCCCCCGCCGAAGAAGGAGAAGAAAGAGAAGAGGGACAAATATCCGAACGAAGTATGACCTTTCCTTACCCTCCTCTCTATTTCTCATATCGCCGTCAGGCGTTCATCATCGTCCGCCCTCCCCCATCATTGTCAAACCAACCACTCAGCCTCCAGGTACAACTCGTGCCTCCCCAGTCCCGTAATGATAAACCCTTGCAAGCACTCGACACTTCCCCCGATGATCTTAACACCGATCTCAGGCGTACCCACTCTAATGGGTCTGAATCATCCAATTACTCTAGCTATACCACTGGCTCTTCCGTCTCCGTCTCCTCCACCACCTCCGCCTCTTCCTCTCGTCGCATGATCATTCCTCTGTACAACCTAAACGTACATTCCGTCATGCCGACAACCATTTTGGATGCAGGGACAGACGCAAAGGTTGCCAAGTTTGCCAAGCGTGGCTTAGAAATAATCGGCCTCGCTTTCTTAGAGCCTATCGAGGTTCGCTCCTCTGCTCTCGCAAACGCTCCCCTCGTCGCCTCCATCAATGCTCGTGCTAGCTTTGATGACTCGTTCCGGGAGGTTCCATCTGCTCCCGGCCTATCCGCTCCTCCTGCACGTAATTCTCGTCCTCATACCAGCCACGCCGCTGTAAACCCGCCAGCAGACTTTCCTCCCAAACCCACCATAAACGTGATCCCGGCACCTCCGCTTCCTCCCCCGGACCTGCCTGCTCAGCGATCGACAAAAAGACTGTTTGCGAAAATCTTCAGGAAGAAGGGCGGAACTTCGCCAGTGCTTGTTACAGTTCCCCTCCCAAATGAGGTTATCATCCCCCAATCATCTGCTCTTTGCGACGAAGCCCAGTCCGATACCTCTCATTCTGATACCTGGTCTTCCGTGCCCCTTTCATGTACAGCTGTTTCTCAATCAGTCGTCCTCGGTGTTCATCCCACCCTCTATCCTCCTGTCAGTAATCCCAGGGGTCGTCCAACCAAATACGTTTGGATTGTCCGAAAGTGGCTCAAGGGGGTTGATACTGGTATCCTCAATGGCGTGATGGGGAAATTCAATGTCGGTCCACGCGACCCAAGTGGACCCAGCATGCCCCACATTGAAGTTCGTTTTGAGTGGTCCAGGGAGCCCAAGAAACGCAGTGGCCGTAAATCACGTCCAGAGAAGAGCTCGAACTCTCGGGAAGGTCATAGTCCTGCCCGTCGTCAACAAGCTAGTACCACCTTCCCACGACATTCTAAAACCCTTCGACCAGACAAACACGATCAGAGGAATTCCCTTATTTCCCACCACAGTTCTGGCTCAGATACCGCGGCGAGCTCCACTAATAGTGCCCATCGTCCTGTCGAGGAATCTGACGATGAGAGCGACCCTGAGGACTCAGAGACACCGTGGACGTGCACGGTGGCCGTACAAGGCCTCGGACAGCCATCACAACATCGCCAGAACGACGGGTCTGGTATTCGTACAAAGGTAGCAACCCTCGCACCTACTCCACATCATCCCAAGGTCGTCGGTCTCCTGAAGATGCCCTTCCCACTACCCGATATTGAAGTCGATCGCCTGGAGGTTCGGCGCCGTGTTGTGACCCCCCAAGGCGTCAGCAAGACGACGGTTCACAACACGGGCGAGTTCGTCCTGACCGCAGAGGAGATCAAGGACACAGTCTCGTCCACGGCCCTCTGGCTGGTCGTCCGGGAAGCGTTTGGAGGCGTTGGCAGAGAACGAAAAAAGGGAAAATCATGATCACCTCCACCCATGCAGGTTTTGGGGCATCCTTTCACTTATCTATGTGAGGTCGTTACACCTTGGTTGTGCAGCTCTCGCTTTTTTACCGTCGGATCCATTGGGGGGTTCCATATTTTGCTTCGATTGCATTGCCTTGCAACACACGCTCTGTTTCTCTCTTTACGGAATTCGACTCACTATACTCATTCATCTGTATTTGTAGCTGACACACGAGCTCGGTTACTTTGCTTCGATCTACACACGACCTGCAGACCAAACGAATACTTTAACGCTAGATGATCACAGTGTCCCCAATGTGATTTTTACGATGCTTGCATTGTATGGTCTTTCAAAGAGGCTGGCGCTTCCTACTTGGCCCGAGGCGGACAAAACCGATTCAGACCCCGTCCGTGGTACGTCTTGTGACATGAACCCCCGCAAAGTTTCCCCACAGAAAACGCAAACCGGGACGTCCCCGCGGGGTAACCGGTAAAAACCGACTCAACTCGGCAGACGGGCCTGCAGAAATGAATGACCGACCGACGCGGAGTCGAAGGGTCGTCCTGCAGGAACTGGACAGGTAAGTTACAGGTAAGTACGTTGAACTTCGGTCACATGGTATCTTCGATGATCGGGCTGGCGGAGAGAACTGGGATACGGTCCGGCAAGCGGATCCCACATGCTTGAAGAAGAAAAACTCCGGCAGTCGTCTGGCATATTCTTGGTCCTGGTAACTTACGTCGAGACCGATGTGCTGCGTACCTCTCATCTGAAGATTGATTGTGGTCGGCTACCACTTAAGTATAGCTGACCATCCCACTCATGCTTGTCTAGTGACCGCACGCCGCGAGCTAGCACCCAGTGTTTGAGCGGCCATGGCGCAGGGCCGCAGGCAAGGAACTGATCCAAACAACAGCGCCTCCAGGTCGGCGTTTTGGTACAGCCGCGCTATGCTAGGAGAGCGATCATCCCCTTGGCCTTTGCTGTGCTATTATTGGTCTCGGTGACTTGTGTCGCGACTCTGCGGCGTGCTGCTAGCCTCTTTCCCAGCGTCCGCCATGCTGCCGGCGTTTTGGTACAGTCACGCTATACTAGGAGAGCGATCGTTCCATTGGCCTTTGCTGTCCTATTATTGGTCTCGGTAACTTGTGTCGCGACTCTGCTGCGTGGTGCTAGCTTCTTTCCCAGCGTCCGCCATGCTGCCGGCGTTTTAGTACAGTCGCGCTATACTAGGAGAGTGATCATTCCATTGGCCTTTGCCGACCTATTATTGGTCTCGGTAACTTGTGTCGCGACTCTGCGGTGTGCTGCTAGCCTCTTTCCCAGCGTCCGCCATGCTGCCGGCGTTTTGGTACAGTCGCGCTATACTAGGAGAGCGATCATTCCATTGGCTTTTGTCGTCCTATTATTGATCTCGGTAACTTGTGTCGCGACTCTGCGGCGTGGTGCTAGCCTCTTTCCCAGCGTCTGCCTGCCCCGAACAAGTGCCCACAGTGTCTGTGCTGCCACCACAAACACAGGCAAGGACTGATCCGACCAACAAGCAATGGCGTGCGCAGTCGAGACGCGAGAACGCCTGCGCTGCGCCGCTTGGTCAACGTTTTAGTCGCCGCAAGCTGTCGTCTTCGGGGTTTCCGCCGGCCGGTTGGGGAGAAGGCGAATAATGAACTAGCTGTTCGAAGCGTTGTCGATACTCGGTCATTCAAGTTGGTATGCGATTCACACGATCTGCTCCCGTGTACCTGCTCTTCTCGATGACGGATCCTGAGCCTCCGGCTCGTGGCAAGGTTCGTGATCTATTTCAATTCAATTGATTTTGATCGAAGCTTTGGCAACGGGGCTAGAACCAAGATCCCGAGGATACATGTATTGGCGGTTGGGTGGGGATCCCCAATGATAAATTCCTGTGTGTCGGGACCCTGGAATCGCGTAGGACGGTCCGACAGCCAAGGTGTGGACTTGAAACGTGCCATGGAGGAGCTCACCCCGTCGACACCGGAGCTCAGGGTATTGTGCCACACATACTCGAGGGCATGTGTACACAAGGGAACGTTCCGCGCCGAATAAGAACGGGGTTCGCCCGCGGAAGTCGGGACGGATCAGATCTGGCACTCTCGCAAGCCTGTATAAGCTATTAGGTGGCGATCGGGAACGAGCGATGGGCCATTGATGCAGGGGCGTTGATGGGAACTCGAATACAAAGAAAGAAAGACGCACAAAACACGGTTAGATCAGCACCGTATCCAATTTTATCGTCGTTAACTGTACTGCATGCTACATCCGGCTTCGTCGTGGCGCAGTTACTAATGGCATAGGTTCTGCGGAGTTGCTGCTGGCGCGGCCTGTCGGTTGGTGAGTCACTACCTCCAACTATTTAGGGTCATGACGACAGCGGCGGGGGTTTCCATTCGGCGTTACGTGCGGCCAACGTGGTCGACCGATGACTCGGACCCGGACCACGATGAGAAACGCGGACAAGGTACGCCAGCCAAGCCTGCGACAGAAAATTTCGTACCATTTTTGTACAAAACGTATGCGTAACTTGTTATGGCATTTTCACTGAATTTCACTACACAGGTCACGAGGGATGAAAATTTGGAAAAAAAAATGGTAATATACTTTTTTTTTTTTCTTCATCTCAAATTTCAGTGGTAAATTGACGCGTTCTCAATTCTTGGACCTCTTCGAATTCAAGAGGGGTAGTATGATCGCGCGAAAACCGCGGTCTGGAACCACGCCGCCCGCTCCCATGGTCGATCGATCACGGTGTAGGGTAGGAGAGCCGTAATAATATCTCTGGCCTTTGAGAACGATTGCAGACAATGGGGGAAACGGTAACGATCGATACTGCAATCCTACTAGTGCGGCGTTGATGTGACACCCGGTGGGAGCGCAGTGCGGTATCCAAATAGGCGCTATGAACGCGAGACTTGATAGGTTTGCGGGCCGTCTCGGTGTTCCCCCCATCGACTGACCCTATGTACCTCTTCTTTCCGCACACTATCCATATTCGGTCTTCCGATGGTCCAGATCTCGAGTGCGCTAGCTCACTCCTCTCTCAAGTGCGTCGGGACGCTTCGTTCTAGACGTGCGAACGAGCTCGACCATCTTCCTTACATGAATGTGGATGGAAAGTCAAGGATGCATCGATCAACTCACCAGAGCAAGATAGGACCTGTAAGATCCACGCCTTCGATTGTCATCGTATGATCCGGAGGAACCTGTCTGGCATATATAGGTCATCAGAACGGTCCCGTCTTCCGATGATCACAAATGCTGCCAAGTGGGATTTATAACGCAGAATCCCCGGGCGTCAATTGGTCGTGCGAGCCATAAACTCCTCGAACGGAAACCTACGAAACTCATCTCGACACCGTGACCTTTAACGTAACGCGAAAGAGATGTTCTGGTCGCTTTCGCGAACTTGTGATTGGCTAGAACAAGCTGCTTCGAAATGACATCCTTTTTCGTTTGGCCTGGCATCGGCTATCCCAGCTCGACTTGCAGATTTTGAAAGGCATTGGCATGTGAAAGAACGAATTCTGTCAGGAAGGGAGACTCTGGAAGTGACACGAACCAAGCGGTATATAATTGACATGATATGATCACAGTCGATGCTGCTAATATGAGTGAGCTGGCGAGGTTATATGTACTTTTTGTGCTCCCGCGTGCTAAGCGACGGAGAAGAGAAGACAGAGAATTTGCATGCCGTTCTGGCGGCCATTGGTGCTAATGTTATCGTCGTTGTGAACGATGCGGGTCATCATAGTTTGTCCACGTAGTCGCCGGCGCCCCTGCGTGACTGCCTTGTTGGATCGTTTACATGTGACAATTTGACAATCGCCTTTCTCGATCGATCGTGAATCCTTCAACGCACATACATGCCATCGGGTCGGGGATTTTTCATGTAAGCACGTCGATGATTAGCACCTGAGCAAGTCCGAGGTTCCACTGGAACGTTCAAATTTCAAACACAATATCCCATCCGCCGTGGCGCCAGCCAAAAATTGCCTTCCGTGTGAGGGTTAGCATGTCGGCATCTCTCCTGCATGGACAGCCCAATTAATGTAATTAATCCAAGTACATTATTCCGGCGTGCGTATCCCGCGAGCGAAGAGGAAGAGATCGCAACTCAGTAAGCGCGGAGTCGATTCGTCAAACTTTGATTACCCCTTGTAACAATGTAGCATGTGATGCGGCGGACCAAGCCTCATCGACATTGATCATATCAGTGGTTACAGATACCGTGATGATCGTGATGAAGGCAAACTGGGGCGGAGGATACTTCGGATGATCTAAGCCGAATGCCCTACCGTTCTCCCGCGTGGTTCTTCAAGGGATAGAACCAGATCGCTTCGCTCGCTCGCCCGCAATGAAAAGGTGTTTGATGCCGGCGCAATGGGTCCGCCAAGATCTCGCCAGTGTGTTCACTATTTTCCTAAATCTAGCTTCTTGACCTTTTTATAACTAGTCTGCATCTCCATTTCTAAATAAACGCTACCGAGCTCGTCTTTAGATCTGGCTGCGTTTTGTCGGTCCTTCCCAGGGAATACGTATTTCGCCAAGTATTCGACGTTTCGTCCGCTAGCGATGGCATTAGCCCCTCTCTCTCCCGTTTCTGCATAAATAACGGCCGCTCAGACGATCCAGGTTAACGCCACTCGTGCCCCCCTTCCCGTGTCCCCTTAGCTGTGTCCTTGCCAAGTGCAGCATCCCTACTGTATTCCTAATGTCTCATGTGCGTGCTTGCCCCATCGATTGATGAGTCCAACTAATTCACATTTGGCTTGCAGTCAATGCCGGTGTATCCTCACTACAACGTCCAAACTGGACACGAAGAGGTTCCGAGAGTGCCACGAAGGACACCGATGGCGTGCCAATTCTGTCGAGGTAGGCTCGTTCCTAGCTCTGTGTTCCACTCACAAAGTCTCAACGCCAACGTCATCTCCTTTTATCCCCTAGGTCGGAAGCTCAAGTGCGACGGCAGTCGGCCGAGCTGTGGTAATTGTCATCGTCGCGGTTATCCCTGCGTCTACGTGCCAGTGTACGTCACCATCTCTTTTTTTCTTTACCACGTGGGAAGAAAAATACTTGCTCCCTACTGCACTCAACTTTCTTTTCCTGGTTCTCTTTCTCTCTTGTGCTGACGCTCTTCGGTAGATCTGCTGAGCAGCAAAAATAGACTCCGCCGTCCGAGTGGTTCTAAGAAACCATCCTCTTTCGCTTCCGTGCTGCACAAGAGTTAATGCCATCCATTCGCACGATCGAACCGCTTCACTTCTTTTCGTCTCCGACGGGCTCACGAGGCCCCCAGCCACCACGACTGGGATGGATGTGAACGTCGTGACTGCAGTCACTGGGGACAACGGACGGCCTCCGTAGATGAATTATCCATACGTACATTGCATAATCCGAATCGCATGATTAATAACGCTGCTACCAGAGCCCAGACTCCGAGTTTTTTTGCGGCGTGTTGTCAGTGATGGGCCAATAGAGCGCTGATATCTCTCGTACTCAGCTGGAATCATCCAACGATCACCTCGGATGTTTGAAGAGCATTCGGCCGGCGGGTTCTTAAATGATCGCCATTCCATCGAGATTTCCATACCAGCTAATCTGACGGAGCATGGCGCTTGCTTCTCTCTCTCCCTTTTCTTCCCTCAGGCTCCTCCTTTTAAGTATAAAACAAAATAAAATAAATTTCGTGCCGGCATGGATCGTGAAATGTAGCAGGAGGCCTGAGAAGTGTTCTTTTGCGTCGTTCTGATCTCATCATCGTCGCTCCATTCGGGAATCGAGAAGTTCGTTATCAGCGCCCGCTGGCCCCATGACAGTATCCAGATCCGTCCACCAGAGCATCAGAGAGAAGGCTATGCGAGCACGAGCCAGACTATCTATGGCTACATTTGTCATAAATGTGATGATGCTGCGCCTGGGGGCGGTCCCTGAAGTTGTCGGCTCAAAATCGAAAACAGTTTTGTGGACATTACCCGTCTTTTTCTGGGTTTGTTTTTTCGGCCAAGTTCGCCCCAAAGAACGTCGCGCTCCCTTGTCTCACGCTCATCCCGTTACGAACGGCATGCCGACCTCTGTTGCATTAGAAAATACGAGGAAAAAAAATCAAGATCGGAATGGAACATATGGAACAGATCTCCAACAGATCTCGATTGTTTGTTTTCTTCAAAATTTTCCTTGTATCCGTCGCTTACTGCCATCGCCGAGGAACACGACGACCCTGGTCCTACGAGCGTTCCGCGACGCTCATTTCGGGTTTTCGGAAAGTGGGGGGTTGACTGAGCCGATGCGCAATTAAGCATTTGTCTTCTGAAAGTGTATTTACATATCCGCTGGCACAGCCAAGTTCCGTTTTTTTTTAGGAAACCATGGAATCGTACACGTATTGATGTGTGGATGGCGGCGAGGGATATGATCTAATTGGGTGGCTCGGCGTCCCCACTATGTACTTTCTTGAATGTGAGCCAACTTGGGCGTGAAACGATGACGAAGGTGCGTGTAACAGTTTTGTAATCTGTGGATGATGAATGAGAGATCGAAGGTGGCTCGAGTCGAAGATTGAACGGGCGTCGCGCTCTGCCGGTGAAGAATGGTTGCACGATAACGTCGGATAGATCTATAGAGGGGAAATCATCGCCCAAGACCCTCTTCCCCTGGAAATGAGCGCATTTTCATCAGTGAGAAATAATTCGAGGAGTGCTTATGAACCGCTCGAACCGCTCGCTCTCCACGGACCGTTGAGCGGCGGCGTTCCCGGGATGGGATCAGATTAGCCGATTCGAGTGATTCAGCGCGATGTGGCTGGGGGAAAAAAGAGTTGGCATTGCAGAGGTTGTGATGGAAATTAGTGTCTCTTATGCTGTGCCGGTTGCGACCTGCGGCGGAGCCTGTCGTTCAAATCACAGTCTGCCAGCGTTAGTGCACGTTAGTGTTTAAACCTTGTTGTACTTGCCGCGAGGCGCAAAGTTGACGCGGCAGCAATTTACCGTTCAAGGCAGTTCATCAATTACGTAAAGTGCACGCCAGCGCGACATTTGCCAATTAACTTTTCGAGAACTTTGCCAAGTTATGCAAGGAACTGTGACGGTCCTTTCGGACGATTTCCTCATAACTCCCGCTCCTGAGGCCGCGTATTACATCCCAAACTTCATTACCGTCGAAGAAGAGGAGTACATTCTTCGCAAGGCAAGTTAACGACATGCATACACGGCGCGATAACGCAAGCTGGTCGTACATGCATGTCAACTCTCGTTGTAGAATCGGCGCACTAACGCCAAGTGGCTAGATCGACGAGTCGCCTAAAGTCAGTTGGAAAACACTTGGCAATCGCAGGTAAAGTCTATCAGTATCTCCGTGCATCAGTCGCTTAAAGTTGCTGCATCATGGGTCTCGGTTCGTAACGTCTAATTGTTTTGCTTCCTAGGTTGCAATTATGGGGTGAGGCGTGCATTGTGGGGTCGCTCGCTTGAATCACACTATTTTGGCTAGGTGGTGAGATAGTACAGAAAAATGTACTATTCCGTGCAGAGATGCCTCCATTTTTAACCTCATAGTGGGCGGCTTTCCATGGGAGTTACCTTTTGCAAGTTAGCTAAGTGGGGCGTAGTCCTAACGTTATAGGTCGCTTGAAGGAAACTAAAGCGTTTGAGTTTTCCCCACACAAAGAACCTAATCATGTTATCCTAAACGAGGTTAGTCATGTGCACCTCGCCTGATCACTTATGTTTACTAGATGCGCAGTATCTCGCTGGACAAGGCATCATGGTGAGAAAACGGCCACATTGTAATCGTATCGGTTCATCCACATTGATTCAAACCAAGCCACATGAAGATGGACCTTCTTACTATCCGGTAGTTGGGACCGTGTCTTTGGGATCACATGCGGTCTTCCATTATTACACGTACAGCCCGGAGAGCGATCGGACGACTTTCGATGTGACGCACCCGAGTTCGGGTCGCGCAATTCACCCGAAACCGATATTATCTGTGTTCCTCGAGCCTCGGAGCGTCATTATAACGACAAGTGATTTGTATGCCTCGCACCTGCACGGCATAGACGGCGTGACGGACGATGTGTTCTTGGGCAACGGGAGGGTACGGTGTCCTACTGGGGACGAAGTAGTGTTGTCGAATTGGCAGAAGGTTCAAGCGACGAGGTTGAGTGACGTGTTACGCTACGGAGGGACACTTGGCAGGCAGACGAGGTATAGCTTGACATGCAGGGATGTGGAGAAGGTGGTGACCCCGATGAAGGGGCAACTCCGCTGGAGGACACCGGGACTAAGACATGGAGGTCAATAGACCAGACTTGCTATTGCTTCCGCGTCATCCCGTCGGAACAGATTCTTAGTCATTACTGTACACAAAGTTCACACACAACAACAGGATTCGTGCCGCAGTCCTTTGTTCAACACAACCACAACAACATTCATCTTCACCTCGTCGCCGTCGTCGTGCGGTCATGTCCTCGACAAAACCTGCCAAAGATTCAGGCCAGCTGAACCCGCGAACAACTCACTATGAGTTCATGGGCCCGCCTGGCGCCTTGCTCATTACCATAGGTGTACCCATGATGACTTACCTGCTCTATTTCGGTTGTTCAGAGTCTGCTGGAGCCTGTCCGCCTTCCTACGTTCTCTCCCCCACTCTCTTAGCTGCACGTTTCCAGGAGGCCGTCACCGACACCAATTTTTGGGGCAGTCTCTGGGACACAGAAGCTGCGTTAATCTATTTGGGTTGGTATGCTTTCTGTGTGGTTGCGTGGGCGATCTTGCCGGGAGACTGGGTAGAAGGTAGTACAATGAGAAATGGGTTGAAAAAAAAGTATAAGATCAATGGTGCATTTCGCTGTTTCTGTCGCATATAAATGACGTTGACGCCATATCGTAGCGTTTTCGACTTTCCTCCTTGCTCTGGGCATCACTGGTGGCTACATCATTCGCTATGGTCCCGAGTCGTTCACTTTCCTCTACGATAAATGGCTCGGTTTCGTCACGGCATCCCTCATCATGTCCATCGTGCAGGCGGCGGCGGTGTACGCTGGTTCTTTCAGGAAAGGCGCGCTGCTGGCCCTTGGGGGTAACTCCGGTAACCCAATCTATGATGTCCGTTTGGTTTTCTATCCTTTTATCCTATGTTTGTTTGACGCTTGTTCGTTCAGTTCTACATTGGTCGGGAGTTGAACCCCTCTATCGACTTGTTTGACATCAAATCGTTCAATGAGCTCCGCCCTGGACTCATCCTCTGGGTTCTCATTGACATCAGCATGGTGTGTGCGCAGGCCGCGAGGCGCGGTGCTTGGGAACACGTCACGTGGAGTATGTGGCTCGTCCTCGCCTTCCAGGGTTTTTATGTCGCAGATGGTTTGTACAATGAGGCGAGTGATTTTGAGCGACTGTTTTCTCATTCTTGACGATGTCCTGATTATTGTGCAGCCCGCCATTTTGACAACCATGGACATCACGACCGATGGTTTCGGATTCATGCTATCAGTTGGCGATCTGACCTGGGTACCCTTTGTGTACTCGCTCCAGGCGCGTTATCTTGTCTTCAAACCTGTAGAGTTGGATGTTGCAGGCACCGTTGGCATCCTGGCTGTCAACGCCCTAGGCTATTGGATCTTCAGAGCTGCTAACGGAGAGAAGAATGACTTCAGGAACGGCAAGAATCCAAAGAGTGCGTAGTCACATTACGTAACGTTTTCTGGGGCTGACGTGAGCAACACAGACCTGAAATTCATGACGACGGAGAGAGGATCGAGATTGCTTACCTCGGGTTGGTGGGGACGATCTCGCCATCCAAACTATCTGTACGTCTTCTAGCCTGTTTTCGGCGAATATGATATTGATCCCTGGGTTTGTTTCCTATGCCATAGCGGTGACATACTCATGGCGCTTGCTTGGTCTCTCCCAACGGGATTTGAAACCCCCATCACGTATTTCTATGTCATCTACTTTGCAGTGTTACTTATCCACAGGCAAAGGAGGGATGACGAGAATTGCGAAAAGAAGTAAGCATCACCTTAATTCAGTCTAGCTTATTGATCTGACCTCGGTACAGGTATGGCAGAGACTGGGAAAAGTACAAGAAGCTCGTTCCCTATCGTATTATTCCATACGTATATTAAGTCCACACAGTCCAGTTGCATAATTGACGTTTGTCACGCTGATGCGATAGTGGAGAAGCGGATTATCACTCATCAGATTCCCATCTACTCCACAAGCAACTCGTCAACGCGCATTTTGCGCGCATTGGTCATTAAATTTTGCTTATGCATAAATCACCGAGTGTGGCGTGGGACACCATGCAACCTTGCTCGATTTTTTGTCAGCGGACCAACGCAGTCCGGGCGGCTTACCGAAGTGATGAGATTAAACAATCTTCTCAGTCTCTTTATAAATGGGACTGGCAATAGATCTCAATTTAGCCCTAAACAATATTTGCCTTAGCATCCACAAACAACTATGTCTGATGTCAAGATCTGGTTTGGTGGGTCATATCGATGTTGGCTGCCCAATAGAGTTACTGACCACACCCTTTGAAACAGTCACTGGCGCCTCCTCTGGGTTCGGTCGCGCTATGACCGAGCATCTGCTCGAGATCGGAAACAAGGTTGTCGCCACACTTCGCAGGCCGGAAGCGCTCTCCGGCCTGCAAGCCCGCTATCCCCCAACTCAGCTCGTCGTCGTCAAGGCGGACGTAACCCAGCCGGCCGAGATCACCGCAGCGTTTGCCAAGGCTCAAGAGGTCTTTGGCAGGATCGACGTCGTGTTCAACAATGCAGGCGTGGTGATGTCGAGCGAGGTAGAGTCTGCGGACGAGGCGGCCGCGCGGCGTGTATTCGACGTCAATTTTTGGGGAGCAGCCCGGGTGAGCACAGAGGCGGTGCGGTTCTTCAGGGAGGTCAATAGACCTATGGGTGGCAGGCTGTTGCAGGTCTCCTCCAGATTGGGCCTCGTCGGCGGCGCGGTGAATGGGTTCTATAGTGCATCGTAAGTGTCGTATCGGTGTGGTTATGCTAGCTCGTGAAGCTGACTTTTCTTTGCGGCCGACAGAAAGTTTGGTAAGCTGGGTGTATCGACTGTTCTCCTTCCTAATTAAGCTTCTCTACCCGTATTTCTAGCTCTGGAAGGTCTGACCGAATGCTTGGCGGACGAACTCGATCCGGCATGGAACATCAAGGTTTATATGTATGCTTTCATGTCCCATTGATACCGTTTTAACCGGACTTTTTTTGTCATGAAATTCAAGGTTACGCTCATCGAACCCGGCCCATTCCGTACCGAGATCTTCCAAAATGACATATATGATGCGCCCCAGCATCCAGCATACGCGGATCCGAACTCCCGCGCATCACAAGCTCGGAAGCGCATTGCGTCGACGAAGATTTTCGACGGGAATCCTGAGAAGGCAGTGATCGTGATCGAAAAGGTTTCGCGACTCGAGGACCCGCCGGTACGGTTTCCGTTGCACAGGAGGGTCGTGGCTAGCATGAGGGAGAAGGCAAAGGGTCTGCTGGAGGTGGCTGACAGGTATGAAAGCTGGAATGATGATCTGTACCATGACGATTAGAAAACGACGACTGTCTGTTCAAGAACTCGGCTTTGTAGGGGTTCGTCTGCAATTAGTATCCAGTGTGGAGATGTTTAATGTCAGGTCGACTGATCCTTCTCGGCAGACTAAACAAAGATTTGGAACATAGTACAAGGAATCGAACCTTCATGGGCCCGCGCGAACTTTGAGATGGTTGGTGCCACTTCGCCATTCGATTGGTGCAAAGCCGCCGGTCGTGTGCGTTGAACAGTTACTTGACGTCCCGTCCGGTTTCGGTCGTGCTATGACCGAAAATCTGCTCAAGGCCGGAAACAAGGTCGCCACCCTCCGCGAAAGCTCCTTGTCATCAAGACGGACGTGACCAAGACGACGTCACTGCGGCGTTTTCCCAGGCCAAAGAAGTGTTTGGCAGGATCGATGTCGCGTGCATCAATGCGGATGTAATAATCTTGGGCGAGGTAGAGGCCATGGACGAGGCGCGGCAGATCTTTGATGTCGACTTTCGAGGCGCGGCTCGGGTGAGCAGGGAAGCAGTGCGGTTCTTCAGGGAGGTCAACAGACCTATGGGAGGAAGGGTCTTGCAGGTCTCGATTCTGGGCTTCGCCGGCAATGCGGAGAACGGCTTCTACAGCGCATCGTATGTGTTTTACTAGCGTGCGTTGACCGTGGTGACACTGAGGTTCTTCGGGCCAACAGAAAGTTTGATTAGTGCCTGCGTTGTTCATTGTCGAGCTCATCTGCCTGTCATGTATCCAGTTTTAAAAGGCTTTACGGAAGGTTTGGCAGACGAACACGACCCATTCGATTCCTTGTTCCAAACGTTCCAACCGACGCGGTGTTCTTGGTCAACGAGACACTGCAGAGGGACGATCCGGGTTTCATGCCGTCGATCATGGAAATATCGGAAGCTGGCAGTCCGGTATTCGAGCATCGCAACTCACAGAGAGAGACACCGAACCTGCACGCGATTCCACGCCATATAAATAGTCTAGCGGCGAGGGTGGGCGTGAAGGAGGGACGAAATAGCAGGGACGCGCAAGACTTTGAAGTACTTGCGATCAAATTGAATTTTGAAGGTTGGATCTAATGACTTAGCCACGCGCAAGTTGTGCTCCTCCAATGTTCCAACCATGGCCCTCTTGTATCTCCTCTCACTTTATCATGTTCAGACTAGTCCCCATCATCATTGTTCATTATTCAGAACTGGCGACACTATCGTACTCCTTCTAATCGAGCTGTGGTAGACGCGTAAAAACATGTGAAGGGTGGTGCTTCAAAGATAGTACTTAAATTTAACTCCCACTCAGTCCGACTTGGTACAGATTAATGTTAACATCACTCAACCCATTCTAACATTCTAGTACTGTAGAGAACACGACCCGCAGGTGACCCGGTCAACCTGCAGATCATACCCGGGTATACCCAATTGCAAGTTAGGCCCTAGACCGTAAGGAGCTGGTTCATCAGGACGGGGCCCTGATAAACCTGCTCCCTACCCCTTCGCCTTCCCCCTTTCCTGCCTTCGGCGCCGAGCATCTTGAATCCGTTCAAGTTGCTCGAAAGAGGACTTTGTTGACCATTTGCAGGTGTTAGCGCTCAGTCACTCGTTCATCCTCGGGTACGTGGTTCCCATAGAACTGAGTCAATTCGGGCTGAGCGCGATCGGATAAGATGCAGGAATAATCCTGTCCGATCTCCGAGAAGTGGTTGACAGGACCGTTCGCATTGAACGCTCGGGCTACTGCGGTGTAAGCGGTTGGCTGCAGTGGGAGGCTCCCATCGCAGCCAGCCGCGTAACACTTGATTAGCGGCACATCTTTTTTGATGTGAAGATTGACACTCGGAGGGAAGTAAAATGCTGCGTCTTTTATACTAATAGACTCCGCCCATCTCCCTGACTGAGCCAGGATCGTCTGCACGCCTGACACTATGCGCATCCGCTTGACAGTCTGATGGTCTCGCTAGACCTTTTGCTGGCCTAAATGAGGCCAAAACGTTCGTGGCATCACAAGTAGTTGATATTTTATGTAAGTAATCCTTTCCAAATTCTAAAGTTAGTTTCAAGTTGATCTATGTGTGCTCTACACTGCCAAGATCGCCCAGAAGAGCTTCCGTAAAATACCCCACCTCATGCGTACGCGCGTCGCGGACCCGACGTCCGGCCTCGTCTGAGTTGTTCGGCGAGAACCGGGGAATGTGATCGAAAGGCCACAGGGCTCGAAGACCCTCCGACGCGGAGGTATGACTTGGCACTGGCAGTCTGTTAGAGGTGGCAGAAGGATACCACGATCTTAGAGACAACGTCACGTCGACGGATCCCTCTCCGAGACAAGTGTGCACGCAAAACATTTCGAGCACCATGAAAGCCATGCATCAACGCTAGTATTCTACTACCACAATTAACAAGAAACCAAGACTATGAACGAAACCAGTTCGGCACGAACGCATTGAATCAAATGTTAGGATCCGCTCAATCAGGATCATTGAGTGTTATTTCGCAAGAGGGGTATATGTGCAGCAATCAACAGGTCGGGTGGTAACCACTTCCCACGGCATACGAGAGGTAGTCAGCAAAGTTCGCGTAAGGAATTTCGCGGGTGCCGCAGTTCCCGGTCCACGCGGCGACATTGCCCCAAAAGGCGGTCACATATTGTGGTCTGAGGTGATCGACAAGTCAGTTTTTTGTTAGATTTTTCGAGCACGATGTCACGCACGACGTAGGGTATGGGCCATTGTTGGCGGTCTGCACAGGAGTAGTGGTTACGTTCGAAGACGTCCATATGCCAGTCTGGGGAGAAAAAAGGAAGTGAAAAAAAGGTCAAGGATGTTCATGAAACTGGGTTAGAGACGTACCAATGCTCGGTAATATGCATCGACTACGTTCTGCTGAGACAGCGTGTCTCCGCAGTCGGTCATATCATAGAACACATCCTCAGAGAGCCTCGCCTGCTGAGTGGTAGTAGGAGGCGGCGTCTGCGTCGGGTACAGTTGAGCGAGAAGAACGTCCGTGTTGCTCCACGCATAGCACAAGCTCGCGAGGACGCAGAACTCGTTCTGGAATAGGCCACCGTCGGCGAAAAGCTGACACTGCTGCACCATTTCGGCGCACGAGCCGTTGTCAGAGGGGGGTTGCGGTACGCATGTCAGACTTGTGGCAGTCGATTTGCACGAGGCCACAGCCCCACACACTCCGGGAGTCGATGAATATTCCAGCCAGTCCTGCAGAAGATATTTAAGTAGGCGTCCTGTCCAAACGAGTGAGCTAAACCCGTACCGCAAAGTTGTTGTACGGGATGTTCAGCGTGTCACAAGAGCCAGTCCATGCCGCAATGGCTTCCCACTGCTCGATGACGTCCGTAATGCTTTAACTGAATCAGTGCATGTCCTAGCAAACACAACGTATGAAAGGTTACTTGTTAGGGTATGTGCCCCCGTCGGGCGTGTGGGAGATAGCACCGTAGTAGGTATCGATATAATTCTGCTGGGACATGTACGAGTTTCCGCCGGACATGGATTGGAAAGTCTAGAGATCCCCAAGACAATCAATGATGATAGGCAAGTCTGAGCGATGATACCACACCTCTTCGGTAAGACGGGGCTGATTAGTAGAAGCCCCATTCTTTACTAAGACCTGTGTGGGGGTCTCTTCCTCCAGAACCGAGCACGTCGTGAGCATTATGCACGGAACATAGCTGTAAAAGTTGGAAAAGTCGAGGGAGATCGAGTTGCAACTCTTCACAAGAGATTGACAGGATTTTATAGCGGAGTCGACGTCGGTAGAGTCTCGGGTCACAAGCGCCCGGGAAACGCTGCCAGCCAAAGCAACGCCTGCAAAGCCCAAGAGGAGATGCGCGCGCAACATCGTAATTCAGATGGTATTATCTAGGAAGTGAAGCGAGAGGTCTGGGTTGGGTGATGGAGGCAGCTAGGAAAGTAGTATCCATTCTACAGGTATCCTTCTTATACCTCCGACTCTGGATGGCTAGGAGTGTTAGATACGTCACTGTAGCGAACACACGCATGCGGGGAGTACGGACTGGGCTCAGTTGAATCTGGCTTGGACAACAGATGTCAAACTCGCTGCACCAATCACTGAAAGGCTTGGATACGTGACTGAGTTTCGTGCCTGTTGGTCGATCAGTAATTTTACACGATGTCATTGCTAGACTTGGCTTACTATTTCGGCTTATTTTGTCGTCTTCTGGAATTTGCCAAGCACGGCAAGATCCAATAAGAATAGTAGCCTATTAGACAACGGATGGACCATGTCTGGCTTGCCACAGAATACTCCCGTGCAGTCACAAACAGGGGTTTGGGAACTATGACCAGACTGAGTTCAAAAGGACGGGGGCAGCCCGGCTGTGTCTCCGAGATGTGCAACAAAACTAGCGATCGCGAGTTGTCCCTTTGGTGGGTCTGGGCCTCCGGAATGAGATTAAATTACACGGATCAACCGGTTTCTGGAGTTAGGCTTGGCTACCTTGAAAGAGCGTTTCGGATACCCGTGGTGGTGGTTACGATGTTGGAGGGGTGTTGGGTTGTGGTTACAGGGTCCGGACATTCCGGGGCTTTAATAGACATCACAAGTTAGGGCCCCGGGCCGGGTTGTTTAGGCATAGATCATAGTGGTTCAACCACAGGATCCTGTACACAGTCTACGTAGGAAATGTTCCCCAAGACGATCATAAACGAGATTCAAAAAGATACTCTGGGCACTCGAGTTCTACTATTGTTGCTTGTTGTACTTTTGAGACGTTGTAAAATTTCTCCGGATCTTATCATGTTCTCGCGAGAGACTTGCAGTAAGTAATCAGACCGAGCAAAAGAAAGGTAGATACAAATAATTAATTAGAAACTCTACTATATAGTGTCGTGGTGTTGCCAGCACGCCACGCCGTACGTCGTCGTCGCGTCCGTCGATGGCACTCATCGTCGTCA